>NQII01004044.1:165619-184125 GCA_002778355.1 Clitarchus hookeri
AACTCTTTCTTATCCGCGTATCTTCTGCTTGTGTGATGTGCTTCGGCACTGCTCTCAGAATAGCCAACGTAATATTAACTTTTGTTCGTTCGTGCATCAGCTGATACAGGATTTTGTAAATGGCAGGTTATTTGTTTTCAATATATTAAGTTGCCACTCACTGACTGTCAGAAAGTGGCCTTCTTATATGAAATGAACTATACCTTGTTCATCCAATCAAGAAAGAATAAACTAGTTAAGAGTGCTGTAGAAGATATGTTGGCTCAAATAATTTTCGTGATTTTCCATAATCTCTAGACATTACTTGCAAAGTATAACAAACGAATTAGTCTGTCTACAACGGGCGTTAACGTGAAAGAAAAAACCCGTTGTCTCACCTATTAGAAAGAGCAAATGAATAGGAAATATTTTTTACCGCTCGAGAATTTTTATATGTATAAGTTGGCTTAAGTAGTTTTTATGACGTTTCACGTTCTCATTGGCCGGCGTTAAAAACTTGGCGTAAGATACTCAGAGATGACCATCTTAAGGCCAAGTCACGCCAATTAAGTCACGTCAAATACTAGTTGCGGTCGTTGCAATCTCAAATACAGGGTTTACTTATTTATGATATGCATGTTATGTGTGCCATGTCGATTGTAGATGGGGCCTTACGACCAATTCGAGGGATAAGGAGCTGTTTCATCTCTGTATTATTAAGGCTCCCGCCTACCCGGTGTTTGAACTTCGTTACAGCGTGTTTGAAACGCACGTTTTCCCACGAAACTATTAAACGTGCGTCCAACGTGCAGGTCTACGAGAGGAACACGCACTTCTGACGAGGGCTGTCGAGAACTTCCAAGATGTTCCGCAAGTTAGAAACACCATTTCGGAGTACTCCAAAGCTGCTAAAAACGGTNAACACCATTTCGGAGTACTCCAAAGCTGCTAAAAACGGTTTTTTTTTTTTCAAAGCGCTGTATCTCAAAATATACGCATCAGATACATAAAACTACTCAAGGGCCCTTCATCGAACCTTCCTGTATACTTTCAACAAATAAAACAATAGGGTCACCGCTGAAAGTCCCATAGGTACACGTAGTGTGACCACAGGCTATTCACGGTAAAGTGAGCACTTTTTGACGCACTCTCATTTCGAATAATGGTCAATAAATATATTTTATTGTAGTTTAGACGTTAACTATCGAGTTCGGTGAAATATATACACACACTGTGTTTATTACTTACATAGTAATATTTATTTTAAAAAGCAGCGAAAGGATAAAAAATGGCTGACAGGAAAAAAGTAACTAGGACCTCAAAACTGCTCACTTTACGGTGAACAGCCTATATAACACTGTACGCCAGTTAAGAGCCTTGCGCGCTTGCGGCAGGGAAGCGCGCGAGCGATAAGGACGATGCTGACACGCGCGCCTGATAGCCCTTCGCTCCTACGCGCAAGGCGCTGAGCAGGTGCTGCGAGTACCTATGGGACTTTAAGCGGTGACCCTGTCATTTTATAACTGGGAAGTTTGTAGCGAAGTTCAATGCAGGTGCCTATAATAGTTCCCCGTGTTTCCGACCAGTATGCTATGAGAAACAGCAATGTGGAAAAGCAGTTTTTAGCTATATTGGAGGGCTCGGGATTAGCATGTACGATGTACATGATGCATTGAGAGTATTATACGTACTTCGCCTGAAGTGTGTATTTTCTTTTCGTGCATCGGTATTACGGGTGCACGTTTAATGATTTCGTAAAGAAAAAAAAAACGTGGATTTCAAACACACTGCAATGCAGTTCAAGCCAGGTAGGCGGAGTACTTAGTACTCCGTGGTAATGTTACGTCGACAGCACTGAAAGTGTTAATTATGTTCGGAGTCTCCGGTAGTTAGTCCGAAAAGGAGGTTGGCGAGAAGGAAAAGGGAAGGATTCATCGCGGATGTGAACCGGCCTACGTGGGCGACGCGAAGTATGGCAGGATTTACATCCGCCCGTCAATCACGTGACCAACAGCCAATCAGAGGTGGCCATTAATTCTATCCTTGGCAAGCTTTAACTTTTGACGGACGGACGGAGGGATGAAATTACAGCCTTCTAAACTTGCACGTTTTTTTTCCCCCGTTCATTCCGAGTTATTTAGAAGGCTGTGTAGTGTGTGCAGTATTTTGTTTTTGGCCGTCTGTTTATGTAGCTGTAAAATAAAATTGCGTTACATTTTTCCTGAAGATTTATTGATAATTAAGTTTGCAATCACGAGTTCCTTCTTTGCAGTAGTAAAAGTAATAAAATCATGCTTTATATTCTATTTAAAAACTTTCTTAACATCAATTAATTTTCTTTGTGTACGTGTATATGCAGCCTAGGTGCTTCCAAACACAATACCGCCAAAAAAAATCACTTTTTATGGAGATTTTTTTTTCTTTGTAAACAGTTTTGTTTGTATTAGTTTGCAGCAATGAACTGGTGACGGACGTACGAAGGCTGGTTGTAAATAGCTCGCCTGGGAGACGGACGACGGACGGACGCGACGGGCTATTGTAAATCCTACCTGTGAGGGTCGGTTAGCAGGACACGAGGTGGGGCAAGTGATCACAGGGGTGAAACAGTTGCTTATACCGCGAAACCCAGCTGCACGCGCCAGCAAAATGGCTTCACCGGCCAGCAAAATGTTGGATCGCCGTTCGCCAATCAGCGCCCGGTAACTTCCTCGCCAGTCGGTAGCCCAGCCGATAATGATCCTTCCGCAGCATGCGGTACCCAGTCAGACACAAGGCCCGTTCCCTGAACATCGCGCAAACCACCAGAGAAGGGGTAAATCCGCATCAAACGAACCACCGCGCTATTTCGTCTCTTAGGGGAAAAGGGGGGAGGGGGCGATGGTGTAGTGGTCAGACTACTCGCTTTACACCTAGAAGAACCGGGTTCGATACCCGGCGGGGTCGCTACCGGGAGTTTCGCGTTTGGCAAACGTACCGGAAGATGTCGCTGGTCGACTGGTTTTCTCGGGGATTTCCCGTTTCCCCCGCCCTTGCATTCAGGCGCTGCTTCATACTCACCTCGCTTCACCCTCATCGGTTCTCAAGATTTCGACGTCTCTGTGTACTTATCTATAGAGACACCTGATCTTCATGTAAGAGTTCCAAGTAAGCTAAGACTTCAATTTCCTATGTGGACACGTGCAGTTTTCCTTTGGCTTATCTGTCCACTTGTCTTCGCAAAAAAAAAAAAACTACTTGGTTTTCGACTGGCCAATCAGAATTGGTTTACAATGTTCAGTACGAACGTCTGTGACGCGTATCAACTAAAAAGCATCCAATCGCCACGCTTGAGATGGTTTCGAAACGAAACTTGACAGAAATGATTGTCACGAATATCGGGGTTGCCATACTGCTCTACGGCGTGGCGATGCGGTGTTGAGTAGTGTGATTGTCAGTTAGCGGGGCGCGAGGTGGGGCAGTTTGTCTCGGCACGTGACTGTACCGCTAGGAAGAGATATACGCTAGCAGGGGGAGTCCCCCCTCCTAGCTCGTGTTGGGCGGCAGACATGGCGCGCGACCCCGCCGCCAGAGTCATTGAAGCCAGTTGAAACAATTTGTCGCGACCCCGATGTCGGTTACCCCCTCCCCTCCCTCGAGGAGGTCGTCACCTCCTCACTTGGGCCCGTCAGCTCCACGCACCGTGTTCGGCTCGGCGGATTAATCACAGGCGAGCCGTGGATGACGCTCCGGCTTCCGGGTCGCCGCGCCTCGCTCGCAGCTGTTCGCCCGTCGTTCGCGTCGCCTCCGTGTCGCACTTATTTACACTCGCGTGCCCCTCGTGCGTCTCGGCCACAGAGCAGGTGAGTATACAAACGTGGAATGGCGTGCTGGCTCCTTGAACTCTTCGAGAACTGCGCATATTTATTTACTTAGCATTCGAGACACGTAATATGTTCGGGATATTCCTCCGCCTCGTGAGCCAGGCTTTATCATGCATGGGCGTGTAAGGATTTAAGTGCTAAATTCGGACAAAGATGTCTTGTCATTTTTTGTGGTAGTATTTTCAACTAAAGATTTTTTTGTTAGAGATTGAACGCATCTAAAATTCTAAACCTTACAAATTTCAATTTTTTAAATTTAAAATGCACTTCTTTATTATTTACAAAAGTGACAATTTTATAAATATTAAAAAAGTGAATTTAAAATTTAAAAAATCAAATTGTAAAGTTTTTAAATCTAGATGCGTTCAGTCTTTAACAAAAAATATTTAGTTGAAAATACCACAAAAATCGACTGTGAGATATTTTTCCGAATATCGCATTTAATTCCCGATACACCCATGCATGGTGATAAAGGAAATGCCATGTTAAGGAAATTTCGACGTAGAGAGTTAATTTTAAAGATAGGCGTTTCAAAGAAAATGTATTCTTCGCGAATTTTTTAGGAGAAGAGCCCTACGAGCGTAGATTTTCAATATAGATAGGCAGTATGTACTTTTTTGTAAAAAAAAATATATTTGAAAATTTTCTTGCATACAGGGAAACACCTCCGCTGTAGGGAACTTCTAGGAATTCGTGAGGAATATGTTNATATTTGAAAATTTTCTTGCATACAGGGAAACACCTCCGCTGTAGGGAACTTCTAGGAATTCGTGAGGAATATGTTTTGTGTGAAACGCCTATCTTCAAAATTAACGCACTGAGGCGAAATTTCCTTAACATGGGATTTCTTATTTAAATTTCGCAGCTGCCAGCCGATAGGCAGTGTCCTTAACCGAGTCTGGAAAATTACACCAGAGGGACAACGCACCGCATTCGTGCACACCTAGTGAGTGAGTGAAGAGATTTGGGCTTCTACCAACAGGGAGGTCTTGAGAGCCAATGGTGGTGATTGAAGGGAGTATGGAGCAGCGTCGGAATGCANTGGAAAATTACACCAGAGGGACAACGCACCGCATTCGTGCACACCTAGTGAGTGAGTGAAGAGATTTGGGCTTCTACCAACAGGGAGGTCTTGAGAGCCAATGGTGGTGATTGAAGGGAGTATGGAGCAGCGTCGGAATGCAAGGGCGGGGGGAAACGGGAGATCCCCGAGTAAACCCACCGTGCAGCGGCATCGTCCGGCACGATTCTCACCCAGCTTGAAGTGAGTCACTGTACACTCCAGTACAGGGAGACTGGTTCTGTTGGTTCGTCTGTGTGTTCTTATTTACCAGTATCTTACTGGTCCTGTTCACACCGAGGCATGCTTGCCGTGTAGACGAGTTTCACTACTGGCTGGCCGTCGTTCAATGAATTGACAAGTGGTCCCGTCAAAGTTCCAATGAAATGTTCTTTCCCATTTAACGTGGTACACAATCCATTGTGCTCATTTGAATAGTCTACACTTTTGAGTGATGCCGACGTGCGTACGAAGGGCTAGTTTCCGCTCTTCCCGCGCCTGCCTCCGTAGTGCGCATGCGCCAGCGAGGCCGGACGGGCTGCTTCCACCGCAGCCCAGCCGCCCAGGTTAGCGCTGTACAAGCTACATAAACACGCCTTGCTCAGTCGAGGTGATCGGCCTACGATCGTTGGCAGAATAGAAAGCTCGAAACAATCATAATAAGGTTTCTTTTAAATTTGACAGCAGCTGAGACATAAAAAAATTATTTACTGTAATTCACAGATAATTGATGAGAAAAAGGGGGGGGGCTGCACCCTTGCAGCCCTATAGCACGAACCGCCACTGTAGGTCAATGTTGGGTACATGTTCAGAAGACGTAAATCTGTCTACCTCATCATTAGTCTACGATGTCGCCCTCCTGGTTTAGTATGTTCGCGGTATCTTCACACTTTTTGAATCAAATCTTTGAAAAAAATCACCTTATGTATGGCTTGTTTTGGTTTTTTCCTAAATATGCCATGTATCACAAGCGTTTTGTACTTGTGTTAACACAAAAGTCTTATCTTATTTTTTGGTTAAACTGAACTTTTAATTGTATTATATTTTTTAATTGTAATATTTCATTAATAATTGATATGAACAAAAACAGAGAGAAAACATGCGTGTTGGTAATGCCTAGTAAGAAATAGTTCACATGCAAAATGTAATTTAAGCGGGTGCGCACAAATACGGTGCGAGACATAGTTAAGCTTTGCTTGCACGAGGCGGAGGAATATCCTGACAAAATAACTTTGTCAGGGATTCAGAAAAGTTGGAAGTAACCATGAATGAACAACGGCGGAAGTGCTGAGTGAGGAACAGAACTGCGGGTATGGGCTTTTCGCGGTAAACTGAGCACTTTGCTCAACATCTATTTTATGCACATCTTGCATTCTTACACCATATGAAACATTAACAATGCCGTGGGCCTCAGACAACACCCGACTAGTCGGCGTTGCCTCGGCTCTTTGTTCATGCGCCGGTCAAGTGAAGCTGTGAAATTATTATTAGAAACGTAAATATTTGACAGATATTCCTATTCGAGCACTAATGTAAATAANCTTGCATTCTTACACCATATGAAACATTAACAATGCCGTGGGCCTCAGACAACACCCGACTAGTCGGCGTTGCCTCAGCTCTTTGTTCATGCGCCGGTCAAGTGAAGCTGTGAAATTATTATTAGAAACGTAAATATTTGACAGATATTCCTATTCGAGCACTAATGTAAATAAAAAAAACCTCCAACGTGTCTGAGTGAAGTCTGCTTTCGAATTGCACTTAAAAGACGTTACGCGTCTGTACACGTTTTTTCAGTTCCCCCATTTCTCTCTGAAGCATGTTGTTTAAGGGATAGTGAAAATGGCTCAAACGGGTATTTTCACGGTCATTTTTTAGGTATAAACATTCCGGTACAAAACATTAAACAAGGAATAGGGACGTGCATCAAACCTTTATTTTGACGCCATCAAATGACAGGGTTTCCCAGGANTTTAGGTATAAACATTCCGGTACAAAACATTAAACAAGGAATAGGGACGTGCATCAAACCTTTATTTTGACGCCATAAAATGACAGGGTTTCCGCAGAAAGTCTAATAGAGGCGCGTTATGTACGGCAAGACTGCACGCCAGTTCAGTGCTTAGCGATTAGAGGCGACGAGAGAGTTGATGCGCATGTCTCGGTCGCCCCTAGCGGTCCAACGCTTTTAGGCCTCAGACGTGCTTCAACCAGGCGGGCCACCTTAAGACATGGAACTACTCTCCCCGCTATCGTTAACCCATTTGACTGGGAGCATGCCAACCGGTGTGCCGGTCGAAATACGTGCAGGTAGGGGGCGAGATATTTCTCATCTGTTGTTTTGAAATGTGCTGAAGTAACCGCGAACAGGCTATGGGTAACCCGGGTTGTGGCGCGAGCGACGCCACAGGTCTCGCGTCACGACGACGGGCGAGGAGGCTGGTGCTGGAGGCGAGGCCGGCCGCGGCTAAAAATACCGCGACGTAAACCCGTGCACCTGCATCCAAGGTCTCGCGGGCATCTGCCGCCCGCCATGCGTCGCCCTCGTGTCTATAGTGCTCGCACGTGCACCGTGTCCACCTGTTCCTCCTCCCGGGGGAGGGAGGGGTACAGATTCTGCCGACGTGCCGCAAGTCACGGGATACGGGTCTCCTACCTTGTAGGCCCTCCTCTAGCACGACTCGACGTTGCAATGGTTCCACAAGCGGACGGAAACACCTGTGGAGAGATGTTGGCCCATGCCGTCGGGAAAACTACCCACGCTCCGTGCGATTTCGTATAGTCTATTCGCGGTTTCTTCGCACTTTTCTTTAATAAAACTTTTTCAAAAA
The DNA here is from genome assembly GCA_002778355.1 of Clitarchus hookeri. Taxonomy (NCBI): domain Eukaryota; kingdom Metazoa; phylum Arthropoda; class Insecta; order Phasmatodea; family Phasmatidae; genus Clitarchus; species Clitarchus hookeri. Next base: position 173,350 of record NQII01004044.1, read on the forward strand.
ACACCCCCACGTATGGCGTGTCTGGTTGCTTCCTAGATAGACAATGTATCCTAAGGATTTTATACTTATTGTTATGTTTTCACATCTTGTTGATATTTATCCTTAACGGTGATATAGGGGCGTAACAAGTTATTGATAAGAGTTATGTAATGCACACTATATAAAAGAGGTTTATTTAACATTAAGGTTGTACAATATTATTTCAATATAAATATGATTAGATGTGAACGGGGAGAGCTATACAAATACACTGAAATATTAAATGATATTATTTTATAAATATTTAACCAGTCACGTTTTGAGCAAAGCCTAATTGGAGAGTTCCCACCTTGTTCGTGATTCCGGAGGCTGATTTTAAGATGGCGCAAGTCGACGGTCGGACACACCCGTATTCAGTGGTCTTCTCGTTCCAATGGCCCGACGACTAAAGACACCGCCCACGGACTACACTGCCCTATATCGGCTGCGTTGTCCCTGTTTACTGGCCGGTGGAGGGGGGTTCTGTGGTTTGTGATTTCATAACTGATTTCAGCGATCACGACCCGTGTCCTGGATAAATAAGTAAAGGTGTGATCAGGCAGGCCGCTCAGCTAAGGGCCTGGCCACAACTCAAACTTTATGTTAACATAAAAGTACCTAATTTTTGGTTAAATTAAAATTTACGGATATTTTGTCTTTAAATTATAATCATTCATTTATAAACTAGACAAAATTAGGTGTGTCGATAACGCCTAGTAAGAAGTATTTTTTATGCAAAATATTATTAGACTGAGTGCGCACAAATGCTGTGCGCTGTTCCTTTGGTATAATTCTCTAGGCTCCCTCAAGATTTGTTTGTATGGGGCGGAGGAATATCCTGGAAGTAGAACTTTTGCACAACTTGAGAAAAGTTGGAAGTAACGGTGAGTGGACTATATCGGGCATGTGTGTCGAAGCACGCACGCACCAGATGCAGGGCCAGGCGCACCCCTTCTATCCCGTCGTCGAGATAATCCCCGAAGTGTAGCTCTCCTCGCCGCCGGCAGCCGCTGTGCTAGGCAGGGGTCGTGAGAGGGGAGCAGCCAATCTACCAGTACGGCGACATGGTGATAAGTACACAAAGGCCGCGGTTGTATAGTTGTTAGACTATTCGCCTCCCACCTAGGTGAACCGGGTTCGATTCCAGGCGGGGACGCTCCCATATTATTTTCGCACGTGGGAATCGTGCCGGACGATGCCGCTGGTAGGCGGGTTTTCTCGGGGATCTCCAGTTTTCCCCTGTCCTTGCATGATTTTCCAAATGCGATATTTCATTAGCTGCACCGGCCGGTGTTGCCGTTATCGGTGCATTATTTATTTCCCTTAACTTGTACAATAAACTCCCAGGATTGCGCAGCCCTTAAGTATGTGCTGGATTTTAAAGAAGGCTAAGCACAAAAATTTCTGTGGAAAATCTCTTGTCACGTGGCGCGCACCCTATCTCTATGAACATGCCGTGTATGTGCGGATTACCACATCAAATCATACGGCACATGTAACTTGTGCTGAGACCTCACGTGAATTTCGCGTGTCGCTTACAAAGGCGAGAGCACATGTATTAATTGCGGAGTTCAACCTTTACTGTTCTTTCCCGCCCACGCCCGGCGTGACGAATTTACACTTATTTTCATATTTATTTCGAATACTGCTCCATCTGTAGCGGCTGCATGGAACAGTTGTCAGAGAATATCATTTGGGGGGAGGGGTAATAGTTTTTGGGCATTTGCCTGTCAAATTCAAGAAACTACTATTTTCGTGTTTGACAGAAATACTGAGTTATGAATATTTGTCCTGCGTGCATGGCGCTCTTGCTCCTAGCTGAAAAACGGAAACTGGAAAGAAATTGCAACATTCAGAAGAAAAAAATTTAAATATGAGTTGCAAAACTTTTACTGAAGTAGTCAGTCAATTATTTTACCAGTAAGTAGTTTACAAACAAAATTTTGTCCTTTGTTTCTCACTGGACACTGTTGTTCGCTTGATTTTGATAATAGAAAATCTTCAGTTGCCCTGGAAAGAAATACACTAACCATACAAGAAAACTTAAGTTTTTATCTAATATAGGCGACTTAACGCTCCTCGTAGAAAGAATATCCTTAAAAGGGAAATGTAAATTACGTAGCTGTGGCGATGCAAAATATCTGCTGTTGATGGGGAACGCCGCATATTTCTAACAATAAGTCATTTGGAAGACAGGCGTTTTGCGTGTGTTTGGCGAAACGTTAAGTAAGCCAGTGAAGTGAACATCGAACGTTTATACCCTGGTCTCTTTTCCCCGCTGGCATTTTTCCTGGTGTGTTGGCTGTCCTGCGCCATCGCATTGCGCTCTCGTTTGTTTACATTCTCCTTTGAACTGAAAAGTCAAGACGTTTTAGCAGTATCAGTGCAAGTGACCGGATATTAGCCAACTCCAACGTAGGATTTTAAATTTTCTGTATACCTTTTTTTGATTAATTCAAACAAAAAATCCTAGTAACGAAATTTTTGGAAAGGTCATCTAGTCATTTTTAAATTTAAGTTGAAGTTAGCAAAACAGCGCCGGGAGTCCGCATACTTACGTACCTGCTTGCGCAACAAGTTGCATACGACGAAGGCGAACGTTCCTTTCTCCGTCATGCCGAGAGCGCATGCGCATAGGACAAAACAAACTCGAGGTACGTGGGCGCCGCTAGTGGTTGCTTGTTAGTGCACGCGTGCCATACTACAAGCACAGTGGGAGATTAGCAATTGAGTAGTGAAGGCTGCCAGAAGTGTTAGCATTTTATTTCTCGCGTGGCGTGCCAATTCCGTTCGCCTTCGTGGTATGCAACTTGCAAGGCAAGCAGGAACGTATAGGTGCGGATTCCCTGCATTATTTCGCCTAACTTCAACTTAATTTAAAAAATACTAGATGGATTACCTTTCCAAAAATGTTGTTACTAGGATTTTTAAAATATATATTAGTCCAAATATATGCCGTTGTATGAGTTTCGACAAGTTATTCAAAAACGCATTGTGTGTATATATTTTTAACTTTGTATTTTAGATTAATTTAATGTGATTTTGTTAGTGTTAGGGAATAGAACATAGTTTCACTGTATTTTATAGAAGACGACTTTGACTTCTTGTGCTACTAGCGCTTCTGTAGTCATTCTCAGAAGGTAACCATGAATAAATTCCCATTCTTCCCACATGATAAACAAATAGAGGTAAACCATTGAAATTACAGTTATTCAATAATCTGAGTAATATGCTATACCTTATCAAAGAAGAAAGTTCAATAATGAATGTTGAATACGTTTTATGGCTCAAAAACTGGTAACACCGTAATGGATTTGAACTCTCCCCCTTTTTAGCGGTCCGCTTACCTGGCGCTATTTTCCGCGTTTGAGGCCGAGAAGCGCGGGAGCGATAAGGACGACACTGTTAGGCACATCAAGTGCGCCATCGCCACTAAGCGCAAGGTTCTGAACTGACGTGAAGTGCTCTCGTGCTGATTCTACCTATCTGACTTTATTCGGCAACTTTATAATTTTATTCGCGTCATAATTCTTCGTCTTCGTGTCATAATTTCAGTTTCAGAGGTATTTTTTGGAAACATTTAATTGTATAACATTTGCAATTTACTAGTTGTATCTAATCTTGACTGTGTGTCATTTCCTGCCTCTAAAAAAAGGCAAAAACTCATTGATAAAATATAAATATGTACCTGACATTTTACAACTAGCATGCAACACGCAATTAAAATTAAGAACAAAATTATTTACTTTTAAAACGTAAATTTGCTATAATTGTTCATTGTCAGTAATTACTCTGAATCCGAAATTATGATACGAAAACGAAGAATTTATGCAAAAGGGGCGAAGCCGAGAGTAAACGGGCCCCTTAGCTTGCATCACAGCTGGCCTAACTCAGCTGCGGTATAGCATCTGCGTTTGTGTGTGAGCGTGCTCACGCCATAAATGGGGATAAAAAGGAAAGAACAATATTAAGTTTAGCACTCTAGTTTACGTTACCAAGCGGTAAGTCGCTTAGAGTCATCAGCTCACAGCATTTCTGTGCACCTTCAATATGCTACAAGTGTGTGCAGTGCGCTCGTTTTCGAATTAATACTCGAAACTTTCCGCAGTGACGATGGAGGACAAAGCGACAGATTTTCTCATCAGTAACAGAAGGTTGGTCCTGTTACAAAGGAATGGAGATTTGTGTACGATGCTTATCTTTAAAGCCATTTCAAAAAATGGTCGGAAAACGACATTTTAATATAGTTTTTTTTTATCGATTTATCAATTAATTTTCAAACAATGTTGAACACTAGGACCCTTCATTAACAGTTTATCTCCCTTTGCCGTTCGATCAGAAATTATCCACGTGAAATAACGCCTGCATTATCCTCCCGAGTCCTGGCAGACTGCTTCTCTGATTTGACTTTTATTTTTTTATTTTCTAACTACCCTAATTACTAAGTGTTAAGTGTTGTCCGGGGGTAGGTCTGGACTGTGCTGCGTCTCAGGGCTAAGCCCCATACGCCTACATGAGAGGGAATTTACGAAAGGAGGCGTGCATCGCGGCAAAGAGGGATAAAGCAGCCATGGCCAGGTTTGTGGTCATGACTGCATCCCTGAGTGTGTATGTAATAGCTGAAGCTATAACTAAGAAGGGGGAGGTGTTAAAACCGTCATAGACACCGTAAAAACCCTCTTGACTGGCATGCTATGCACGCTTTTAACCTAGGATTTGCGTATGAACAAGAGGGTTGGCGGTCGGTGAATCCTGTAGGTATGCGTTGTTAGAAGTTTGCGTATCACGTTAGTATCCTTTTCTCTGCAAGCNAGTAACAGAGACCCGCAGGCGAGAAGATAGCGCAGGGTTTCAGGTTGGCCGCTCATTACTTTTTGCTAGATCTGCTTTCCTTTCGGTACTGCATGGTCCGTAAACAACGCATCCTCCACTTCAGCATGCGAAAGGAAAGTGATCCATCTACATAATCCCTCACTTGTTGCTTGCCGGCTGTTGAAAGGGATTTTTACGGTGTCTGTGCCGGTTTTTCCCTTTCTCGTCTAGATATAGTTTAACTATAAGTACATTTAGGGAGGTTTTTCATGGCCAAACTCGGCCATGGGAATCCAATCCCTCTTTGGCGCGATGCACGTCTCCTTGCATGTTCTTCCTTCCCTTGTAAGCGTAAGGGGTTAGCCCTGATACGCAATAATCCCGTTCCTACCGCGGACTAACATATAACATTTAATTTTAGAGTAGGTTAGAAAAAAAATTAAAAAAACTTGCCTGCTATATTTGTCTGCATATCTTGGGAGTTTAATAAATCAAAGCACCGCAAACATTTTTTTCCGCAACAGCGAGCGAAATCCGCGATAGCTTACAAAGCCGGTATGAGGGGAATGGGTGCCGGTGGGAAGTTGCCATCGGTTGGCAACTAGCAATATCAAAATTTAAATTCAATACCTGAATTTGAACTACTTAATATATTCCGACGGGGTTTGTTTAATTGACTTTTGAATTAATAAAACTATCAAATATAGCAATTTTTTAAATATTGTAGTCGGTTGTTTTTGAATAAAAAGTTGTTGACTTTTTTTGAATAAGCCCTACATGTTTCGAACTGTATTTCGTCTTCTTTTATGCTCCTGNCCTGAATTTGAACTACTTAATATATTCCGACGGGGTTTGTTTAATTGACTTTTGAATTAATAAAACTATCAAATACAGCAATTTTTTAAATATTGTAGTCGGTTGTTTTCGAATAAAAAGTTGTTGACTTTTTTTGAATAAGCCCTACATGTTTCGAACTGTATTTCGTCTTCTTTTATGCTCCTGNGAATAAAAAGTTGTTGACTTTTTTTGAATAAGCCCTACATGTTTCGAACTGTATTTCGTCTTCTTTTATGCTCCTGTTAGTAAAAAAAAGTATATCGTCTTTAAATTATTTAAATCTTAGCGTTATCGAGTTTAGATAATATTGTTGTGTTAAATTGAGGAAAATTATTTTAGCTTGTGTGCAAAGGCATTATTTAGGCATGCCAACTCAAAACTTTATTTCGTTGCGAAAATATATAATTTTCACTGATGAAGCGGCTTACAGGGCTTCATACAAGTACGAACTTAGCTTCAGGGTAAGTTGATTATCCAACAGCGGACACAAGTGTCTGTAGCGTTACTTGGATGTATTACTTACTCGTCATGATGAATACTTTGGTCAGTTTGCCCTGCTGTTACTGCGATAGTGATTAAATTTGAGTTGGTGACAGTGATCAAATTATTGGTAAAACGTCCATGTCTTTATGAGCGCAGAGTCTTTCATTCGAATTGTTGAAAGTACATTTCTACAGTCCGAATGTGCAAAACTCACCAACATTTATTTCATGCGCGGTTTCGCACTCTATTACTTTGTGAGTAACAAGGCATACAATAGGTGCAGTCTCCTGTTGGGTGTGTGAAACATTCTTCGTTGAAACCTAACATCAGACTGAAATAAGATTTATATATATAAGCCAAGTCGCTGTTTCTTCACATTTTTTTAACTTCTTGAAGGGAATCTTTGAAAAATCACCCTTTGTATGACTTTTTAGTTGTTTCCTAAATATTCCAAGTATCACAAGCGCTTTGCACTTTTGGTAAAAAAAAAATTTTTGTTTCATTTATTTTAGGTGAAATTGAACTTTTACATATATTTTATCTATAAATTATAATATTTCATTTGTAAATTATATAAATAAAAACAGGGGGGCAAATAGGTGTGTTGGTGATGCGTGGCAAGAAACAGTTCTTATGCAAAATATTATTACTAAATGCGGTGCGTTGTCCCTTTGGCGTAAGTCTCTAGACTCGGTTAACCTTCCGTTCGCATGAGGTGGAGGACTATCCTGGAAACAGAACGTCAGCAGAACTTCAGAAAAGTCGGGAGTAACCGCGAGTGGGCCATAGCAAACACATTCCGATTTGCGCAGTGAAGATCGCCACATGCGCCGTCGCGTCCGACCGGGGACGCCATAAAACAAAGAGAACGCAATCGGAACTCGCGCTGCAGCCATCCGATCCCGACGAACTCGGGGTCGGATTTGGACTCCGGCAATTATCGGTTCGTGCGCGACGAACACAACAGCTTCAAGGGACGCCGAAGTCGGGACAGAGTGAAACTCGAGAACCAGTAACTGTTGCAACGCTATCACCACCAGCTCTGTCGCGACTCCTCTGATGAACGCCATCGCCACTCTACTTCGAAGTGCAGAGTCGTGCTATATAAAACAGCACATTTCCCAACCGAAGACCAAGCACTGCGATCATGATTTTTATTTTGTAGATGACAATAGTAATATAGTAATAGTAATATTATTTTAGCATTAGTCATAACCATGCTAATGCTGACGCCTCCCTGCCGACTCCTCCCTGCTGCTGACTCCCCCTGATGCTGACTCCCCCTGCTGCTGACTCTCCCCTTGCTGCTGACTCCTGCTGCTGACTCCCCCCTACAGCATCACATCATCACGCATCACAGAAGCGTGATATTTATTTTGTAGATGACATAGCAGTCGAGACAATCGAAAACCACGGATGGACGCTCCGGTGATTAATTAGAAGAAGCAGGCACTTTTATTTCCGTGGTTCGCTACTGTCACTCGTGCGTTGCGTGGCCCCCTCAAGGGCAGAAGAGCGGACTGAATATTTTCTACGTATTCGAGGCGCAGTAGGAATGAGTGACATTCCGGGTGGCTGACGTACCCACATTCGAGTTTCGATTACGCACGCACTGATAATTGCAGCCAAAAGCTTGGGGATGAATGCGCTCATCGTTCGTTCGTGATTGCCTTCATGATGTAATCTGCAGCATATATTATTCTTCCTGAATTTATCATCAACCATAGCCGCTACCCCTCTAATACGACCTCGCCTCACGCTTCCCTCCTGGGTCTTCGTCGTAACGTGGTTTTGTGCGACACAGGTAACATTCGTTCCTTTGCAGAGTCTAAAAAGATCCATTTAAAGCCAGGAATAAATTTTAAATTCTACGCCACAACTTGTGAAACGTCCTGTCTGTGATATGGACATCACTTTGAGTAGTCTCTTCACTCCTATTTAATTTCTTTCTCGGGCATTAATTCTTCGTATGAGGCGTGTTGTATTTTTAGTCTGGCAAATACTTATGACTAACACAAACGAACTAATGTTGCTTGACTGTGCCAAGAGCAGTCGTGTAGAAAAACTGCTGATGTCATGCAGTGGCCATTAGCACGAGCCAAAGAAAGTCTTATTTCTACACCACTTGCAACTCGGACATAACTATTGTTACTTCGTAGCATCCTTACCTACTAAACGAATTATGTTTGATATTTTATGTCAAATACTTATAATAATGTTACAAAAGCCAAGGCAATGCAAAACTAACGACTGAAAAAATAATAGTTGTAACATAAGCAAATAAGCATAATTATTTATAAGCCCCAATCATGTATTCTACACTCTAAATTCGAATAAGTGACAAACCACTGATTCACAGTGAAATTCAACTACTCTAACCAGTGAAAATGGCTTCATTTAGAATCATTGGTAAACCAGTGATAATTTCAGTGGAAAAATTTCGCTGATTTAACTAGTGACGTGATTGAATAAGTGACGGCCAACTGCAGCGGCGAATTAAATATTATTTTATTGAATTGAGCTAAAGACTTACGAGAAATAAACTTATTTACGATAGTTTACTATTTATGTTGCGCAATTTACAGTAATTTAAAAAAAGTGAAACAATTTTTGCAGGTGACTGGGATTTAACTCAGTCACCCTTTTCATTACACTTTCAGGTCATTCATTACCTTACCATCTGAGCTACCAAGTAAAGTTATGAAAGAAGAGGAAAATATATGTCATAGTTCTCATCGAAAGCGTGTATTTTATCAATTGTATGCCCTTTCTTTTCGTTTTTGCTTTAATTGGTAACGTTAGGATTGTTAAAACGAATAGCACATATGAGTGCACTCTCTTCACCACCTGAGATGCAGATTTAATCTTCAAACAGAGCGCTGTAATGATTACATGACATAAACGAAATGAAAGACGTAAAAACGGATTGAAAGACTGAATGTTCATGTTACCTCGTAAAATGGTGATTTGAAGGACAAAACACAATTTAGAAAGTATTTTGTATTGGTTTTATTAGTATATTCGTTATTATTTTACTTGATACACGTTGTTTAACGACCAATTTTACACTTTCGTTGACGGCCATTTTTACACGCTGTTTAACTGATCCATCAGTCAAAAAACATCACTAAAAACAGTGAAAAAAGTGGCGAACGGATCAGTGGAAAATGTTACTAAATCAATAAGTGAAGGAAAAGTGGCATTTTTCGCTGATTTCAATAATCAGTTAAATTCACTGAAGTGAATATTGATTCAGTCAGGCACTGTTAACTGATTGAAATAATTCTCACGATTCAGATTTAAAGTGTAAAAATGCAAAAAAAAAAAAGAAATCTCTTCTGTTTTGAGTAGTGCGTTATACGATATTCAGTCATTGCTGTGGGGTGCGTTATTTAGTTCGCCATGTACATTTTCTCTTCAGTGGTCAGAAATCAGAACGTACGTATTGAGTCCTTTTCCAGCGACGTCAGTACCCGTGAAATGCCAAACTCACCCTTTACATTACAATTCATACACAGAGCAGGGAAACAGCCATTAAAAATATTATATTTTCTCAGATTCACAATGTAAATGCATCTAGAAATCAGAGCGAAGCCCTCGCTCGTTTCTCCATATTCTGGAAAGGCAAACTACATCTGTCTATATAGTTGCCGCTTTTTTGTTGTTGTTTATTGTGATTTAAACTTAAGTTACATTAGAAATTATTTTTTTATTCACATTTAGTGCGGGCTCACGCCTCGTAAAGAATAACAAATGTGCAGAATAGCATCTGCGCATTAACCAGTTGGCTTCTGTCCTGCGTAATGACATTTTACACTTGCATGTTAGAGTGCGAGATTTTCTCAGACGCAAGTGTATGCGAGCTGTATTTTTAAGTTCTCTAGAATGTTTGCGTTGAGGTACTTGTCAACAGATTCTGGAACAAAAGTGTCGCTGATAAGGTGTCCGTGTTGTAACGCTCTGTCATGCGATGTTCCAGGTCACTGGTGCGTGCAGAATGAAGGTCGTCCTCTTCGCTTGCGTGCCGCTGATGCTCTCGGTGGCGAGCGGCCACGAAATACGACGCCTCCTGGACGACGTCGGCGCCCGCGTGGCTGTTGACAGGTTGCGAGGCAACGCCGTGGAGTCGCCCCCGGACTTCCTCAAGGACGTCGCCGTGGACGTGGACGAAGAGCGCTTCCTGCAGATCACGCACCTCCGGGTGTCTAACGCGCGGCTCGAGGGCGACTTCCAGATGGTGAGCAACGCCGTGACGCAGGACTTCCACGGCGGCGGCCACTTCTCGGCGCCCGACGCCGTCGTCTCGCTCTTCAAGAACCTCGGCTCGGCGCTCGTCTCCGCCGTCAGGTTCTTCTCCGGCTCGAGGTTGTCGCCCGGGGCGACGCAGCGGCTCGACGACTATCTCAGAAGGAACGGCGTGGACCCGTCGGGAGTCGAGGCGAGCCTGTCCCGAAACCGCAGCGACTCGGAGCTGCTCGCGTCGCAGATGTACGAGCGGCTGATGAGCGAGGACCTGGACGAAATCGTCGACTTCCTGCTGGACGTGGTGCGGCGGAAGATACGGGAGGCGGGGAAGGACGAGTTGGAGATCCCGGACCAGGACTGCCTGCGGAAGAGGCGGCACCA
>NQII01004044.1:187622-214838 GCA_002778355.1 Clitarchus hookeri
CGGGGAAAAAAAATTACATTGTCTCTTACGGAAATATTTCTCTCAATGGGCGATACTTATTCCATCAGTAAATGGTTTTAAATGCATCATTTGGAGGTTAAGTTTAAAAAAAAAAAATGTTCCCAGAGGAGAACCCCCGAACACCACTTCCGCATGGGAGGTATTCCTTAAACCACCCCCCTCCCCACATCCATCTGTAAAATAAACACCTCCCCCCTTCCAAAAAAAAAACTGCCACCAACGTATTTATTTGTCGAAGATATTCAGGAACAGTAAATTTTTCTGCCAAACTAAGAATTAAACGATGTGCTTATATCGTGGTACGGTCCCTTGTCAGTTTTTCAGTAGCGTAATTTTTTCTGTTTTTACATTGCTTAAAAAAAAAAATTCCCGCTATTATATGGCTTTAAATTTATCGTATAAAATATTTATGTTTAAGTGTTCTCTTGTAGTTATTTCGCTTTGAAATCACTGCAAGAGAAGAATACTTCTTGTTTTCAGTACACTAAAATAAATTTTCAATTAAAAATAATAATCATTAATGAAATTAAAATACTTTGCTTTAGAAAATGGTTTTTAAATGTAAAAAAAAAAGTGGCATTAAGAAACAGGACCTCTGGTAGCAAAGTATTGTTGTGACGCGATACAGCCCAATAAATATGCCCTTTCATAACTGCATGGTTGTGGTAAAAAAATTTATGACAAAGTTTGTTGAAATTGTTATAGAATTTTAAATATGTGTCTAACATGGTTGTGTTAATAAATTTCTTCAGAGCTAATACATTTGTTGTAATTTAAGGTTATGTTATTTTGATATCGCTATAAAGAGGCGACATTGCAAACGAATTCTGAAACTTCGAAGTGTTTTTCCAAAACCATTGATAACACAAACAAGAAGAAAAAACCCATTGTCAGATATTCTCGTAAATCAGCCTCTGTACGTTTGTTTTCATTCGAAAGCGAAATAAATTATTTATACCACATTCTCCGAGATTTTGTTATGGACATTGATCTGTATTTAACACGTTTACGATAGTTTTTTTTATTGAATAAAATGGTTTTTTGATGTAATTAAGCTCAGGTAATTTTCATTGAATACATTTTTATTTTCTATTTCGTTAATGNTATTGAATAAAATGGTTTTTTGATGTAATTAAGCTCAGGTAATTTTCATTGAATACATTTTTATTTTCTATTTCGTTAATGCAACTATTTTTCTGCTAACTTTGATTTTTTGATAGCGAAATATACAGTGCATTCATCTGTGAAATATTAACACAACAAGAACATCTTTTTCGTTCCTGTATTTGTAACGTATTTAACCATCGTTACCAAGATTGTACAAGATTCTGAATATGTCTATAGTTTATTACGATATGCGAGCAGAACAAAGAAGTGTTTTTAAGTGTTCCAGATATTTTACAAAAAAAAAATCTGAAACTTATGCAAGATGGGATTCAGTTGACGCCTTACCTAAGGACTGTGAATTGTTTTAGTTTACGTTTAGAAAATAATAAGTATATCATGATTTTCTGCCAGTAGAATGTGTTAGTTCTTTTCTGCCATTACTTTATTGTAGTAGATACAAATGATATTAGTGTTGCATATGGCAGCGGAACCATCTCAAATTGCAGTGCCTATTGTAAGGAATTGTTTTGGACACTCATAAATGTGAAGTAGTTTGTGTACATTTGGATTCGTTGTAATAAAATTAATTTGTTACAGTTTTGTATAGAAATATATTTTTATAGCTTATCGTGGAATAAAATTTAATTACATACTGAAAATAGAACACAATTATTTTCTCAATCGCGTGCTTTACTCTTTACTCTGTATAAAAAGTTAGTCAAGGGTGCAGCAACAGCAGATACGAAAGGCTGTAGCACCCTCCCCCCTTGTTGGTAGCCAATAAGGAGCCATTGAGACCAAGGTGTAAAACATGTCTTAAAATATATTAAAATTTCCACTAGAACTGTAAGTTTATATTGAGGTATGCAACCGTTTGAAAATGTTTTCCTTGAGCTCACAAGAAAACGAGAACTCGTTTCCAACATCTTTTGAACTGACTGATTAAGCATGACAAAGCACCTATCTATTAATAGGAAGCATTTTTCAGCAGCTGAAGCTGTACCAAATAATCTGTCAATCGTATATTTTACGAATGACTTCATATCTCAGGCGATGAAGTGGTTCTTGATTTTAAGTTCATTATTGACAAAATACTATTATTTATAAAAAAAATAAGATTACCTGTATTCCATATTTATTACTGTGCCTGCCTTATGGATGTATTATTTTCAGCACATCTTGATCATCATGAAAAGCATAATGGTAGATTAAATTTATAATTTTTAATTGATAAATAATGAAAACAAATATAATCTCTATGAAATACTTACATAGTTGCAAGAATTATGGTGGTTTGTCCCAACCCTCTCTACTCTGCGCCTCTGACGTAAGTAACGAAAACAAAAAATTATATTAAGTATTGTGGGTTGTTTTGCTAACCTTGGGACGCAAGAGCTGGATTACTGACATTGCTATAAACTTCTAACTGAATGTACGAAATTGAATATGGGGGACATCTTGACAGTTACACCTCAACCAGCGGTGACTTCGGGTAAGGGGCCTCGTCCTACAGACAGCATGCAGGTTTCTCCAAACCTGGTTCTATCCCGGGCAAATCCGACTTTGGACCACCTCCTTCCCCTTGTAATTCGACAATTTACCACCAATTTTATACTAAAAAATTTACAAACACTGTCACTAAAACGTAACTGTCATGTGGAACAGTTACACAACTCTTGGAAAATGATAGAAATTGCATCAGTAGTTAGTTAACTACAAATTTTACAGCAACTTTCAATTTTTTTTTTATTTTTTTTTTTTTATTTTTTTTTTTTACATTTTTACTTGCAGGGCCGCTTACTAAATGGTACCCGGGCTCAAGTACACTAACTTGCCAATCCTCTTCGTCAGGGCAGGCCTGTTCGTGTTTTGGTGGTTAGGTAGAAAATGAAAATCAGGACGTCCGGACTGGGTTTTCCATGGTTTCCCGAGATCACTCCAAGTGAATAAGTGAATGCTGGGGTGGCGCCTTTGCTACAGGCCATGGCGGATTCCTTTCCCCGTTTCTGCGAGCAACTAGCTCCGTCTAAAATGACCTCGCCGCAGACGAGACGTTAAGGAGAATCCCTAGTGGAAACTTTTTTTATTTAAACTCAAGGTCGCGTCTGATTCCGAGGAAGCATTGCGGCGTACTCTAGGAAGCTGAATTTTTTCGCAACTTTATATATCTGACAGTNCGCGTCTGATTCCGAGGAAGCATTGCGGCGTACTCTAGGAAGCTGAATTTTTTCGCAACTTTATATATCTGACAGGATATTATTACACACTATGTCAGTTAACCCTTTTAGGCATGGTGGTCTATGTACTGGGAGTTGCACAAGAAGTGNAGGATATTATTACACACTATGTCAGTTAACCCTTTTAGGCATGGTGGTCTATGTACTGGGAGTTGCACAAGAAGTGGATTTAATGGCGGAGTGGAGAGATTTGGGCGGCTCTCAACATCGAGGTCTTGAGAACCGATAGGGGTAAAGCGAGGTGTGGAGCACCGGGGGAAACAGGAGATCCCCGAGAAAACCCGTCTACCAGCGGCGTCGTCCGGCACGATTCCCACATACGAAAATCCGGGAGCGACCCCGCCGGGAATAGAATTCGGTTCGCCTATGTGGGAGGCGAGTAGTCTAACCACTACATCACCGCGGCGCCTTGAAAAAGAGAGGTTTTGTCTGGTAGGGACAAATCTATATCAACTCTGTCTTCAGTAATGTACACAATTTTCTGATACAGTCTATTTATAATAATCATTGATGGGTCAACCAAATATAATAATTTTTATTGGATGATTAAAATTGAGGAGTTTTGCACAATTTGTAAATAATTTTAAAATGCTGTTGNAAATATAATAATTTTTATTGGATGATTAAAATTGAGGAGTTTTGCACAATTTGTAAATAATTTTAAAATGCTGTTGATTTTCTATTATTTCTTGTGGCGTCATGGTAGACGGTTCAACCCCCAAAACCCATTCCATGCGAACGGCCCTGNAAATATAATAATTTTTATTGGATGATTAAAATTGAGGAGTTTTGCACAATTTGTAAATAATTTTAAAATGCTGTTTGATTTTCTATTATTTCTTGTGGCGTCATGGTAGACGGTTCAACCCCCAAAACCCATTCCATGCGAACGGCCCTGNTTGATTTTCTATTATTTCTTGTGGCGTCATGGTAGACGGTTCAACCCCCAAAACCCATTCCATGCGAACGGCCCTGGTTTATGAATGGTTCATGGCACTGTCTCTTAAGCGCCTATCACGAAACTCACAGGTTTCAAGAATTAAGGAAGTAGCAGTACAGTACGGCCGACAATATTACTCGATTGCAACACCTGGAACCGTAAGTTAATACGGGACTGGAAAGGCTTAACGTCTCGTCGAGAGCGAGGTCACCANTCGATTGCAACACCTGGAACCGTAAGTTAATACGGGACTGGAAAGGCTTAACGTCTCGTCGAGAGCGAGGTCACCCGTGGCGAAGCAAGAGCGGGGGAGGAATCCGAGCATTCGCCTCGAGTTGCTCGTAAAACCATGGAAAACTGAAATCAGGATGGCCTCAACAGCGAACAAATCTCGGGTCCGGCGAGGGCGTCTTAAGGGCCAAATATTTTCGACTTTGTTTTGAATTTTTTTTTTTTTTCCCCAATTTCAGTTTGTTGTTTTAAATTCCGATGTGTTAGGTGTACGGAGTACAGTACATAGTTGGATAATTTAAAAGCATAGTTTAGATCATTTGAATCACAAGCATTGATGGACTCGTCCAAAGCTTCATCCCCTACCCGCACNATTTAAAAGCATAGTTTAGATCATTTGAATCACAAGCATTGATGGACTCGTCCAAAGCTTCATCCCCTACCCGCACTGGACTGCAGGCACAGAATGTGGCGTTATTTTATTGTATGTAATTAAAATTATTTTTTTAATTTTTAAAGTAAAAGTAAATAATATTTATTATTGGGAATTCATAAATTCAAAATAACAACCTTCGCTCACTCTTTAACAGTAAGAATTCAAGCTATTGAGTAATGAGAGCGCGTTGACGTTGTGTTATACCAGGTATTGAATTAAAACGAAGCGGAGAGGAGAGCATTGGGCGGCTTTTAACGTCGAGGTCTTGGGAGCCAATGAGAGTGAAATGACGTGAGTACGGAGCATCAGCGGGCGAAACGGGAGATCCCCGAAAGAAAAAAAACGCGCCAACCAGCAGCATCGTCCGGCACGACTCCCACGTGTGAAAATTCGGGAGCGAGCCCGGTTCGCCTAGGTGTGAGGCGAGCAGTCTAGCCACTACACCATCGCGGCCCCTTAAGAAAGAAGCGATTGCAAGATCATCTTTGCACTTATGTGTTTCGGTGGTGAAATTCCTGTTACTGATCCTGGGAACGAGTGTGAAGATAGGTGCGAAGAGTAGGGCAGTTGTTAGGGGAGTGTCAGAAAGCAATTCGCTCCTCCCCGTCGGGGTGAAAAATTTACTTTAGGTAAGGTCAATTCTACTCAGGCTGGAAACAAAACGAGATTTCTTATGGGAGAGTTTGGCTTAGGGAAACTCTCCACCGCCAAGTAAGCAGTGTTGCAAAAGGTAAATTATTAATTTACGTGAATTATAAAAGAGAAAGATTTTACTAAGTTACGAAGTTATTTTATATTTGATTAATGATTATTGCAATCATCCTGTGTTTTTTTAACGAATAAAATAGAGAAAATCTGGTACCTTGACACTAGCGCTTACCTAGTGGCNGGGAACGAGTGTGAAGATAGGTGCGAAGAGTAGGGCAGTTGTTAGGGGAGTGTCAGAAAGCAATTCGCTCCTCCCCGTCGGGGTGAAAAATTTACTTTAGGTAAGGTCAATTCTACTCAGGCTGGAAACAAAACGAGATTTCTTATGGGAGAGTTTGCCGAATGCGAGACCAGTGTGTTTGCTACTCACGCGCCACCTGGCTCTGTTGCGCCGACGAAGGCTCGTCCGTTCCACTCGTACAGAGAATGTGGAGTAGAGTGATCGCGTCGGCTGCGCAACACCAGTTTCCGTGGCCCAACATTGAACTGCTTTTTTTCTGCCGACACTTCTATCACGAACGACGTGGATTAGATTTGGGGTCATGAAATAGGCGCTGAGTACGAAGGAGCACACTGAGAAAAAGGTTTTGTTCGAACCAAACAAATTTTGTTTGTCGCAACCAAATTAATTGTTTGTATATAGGGTCGATAAAATATTTTGTTGAAACGCAATTATTTCGTTGTTCTTATTTTGTTGCCACAAACAAAGACTTGATTGGTGTAACTAAAGTTTATTTATTTATTTTTTGGCTCTACGTAAATTAAACAGTTTTGGTTNAAACAAAGACTTGATTGGTGTAACTAAAGTTTATTTATTTATTTTTTGGCTCTACGTAAATTAAACAGTTTTGGTTAATAAAAAAAATATTTGAAAGTCCAAGCGAGATGAACCTTGCGTCCGAGCGCTAATCCTTAGCGACTGCTCCTAAAGTGACTACCAACTAAATAGAAATGCACTAACAAACATTCCTACCATCCTTATTGTTACAAAAAAATAAAACGCTTGAGCAGAATCTTTGAAAGAAAGCAATCAAATGAATGAGTCGCCAAACAAATACATACAGTTTATTCGACTAAANCTTGAGCAGAATCTTTGAAAGAAAGCAATCAAATGAATGAGTCGCCAAACAAATACATACAGTTTATTCGACTAAATATTAATTTGACAGTCTAACAAAGAGAGGTTTTGATAATTCAAGCGTGTATTTTATTAGATGAACGAAATTAATTTGTTTGTTTTTCAAGTTTTGTTGACTCAACAAAATACATTGTTGGGGTAACTTAATATATTTTTGGCCCTATAAGAACTGTTANTTTTCAAGTTTTGTTGACTCAACAAAATACATTGTTGGGGTAACTTAATATATTTTTGGCCCTATAAGAACTGTTAAAAAATTATGACTTGGATTGACATGTTTTGCCCTGTGGAGACAATACGTTTTAGCGACACACACTCGCGCATACAANAAAAATTATGACTTGGATTGACATGTTTTGCCCTGTGGAGACAATACGTTTTAGCGACACACACTCGCGCATACAACATGTCCGTCACCTTGCCTCACATTGTCTTTCCAACATTTGCATTCCCATAGTTCATAGTGACATGATTCATTGAAAAACACATACGAAAGTTAGTCTTAATCTAACTAATAGTCAAAATGCATAATGTTGGTTATTGAACATACTGCCTACCGAAAATGATGGATTTTCCAAGTAGCCACAAAAAACAACCGTAATAAAAAAAGAGACACCCTTGAATGTACGCCAGTCTACAACTAAGATATAATACAATATGCTTCATATTGAATCACTACCCATTCTAGATAATGTCAACTGTTAGTTTTTGGCAGAGCGCAAATCTCGGTCTTAGTCACAACTCTTACTACACCATCATCACCAGGAGGCGTTTTGACAATTCTGACAGTTATCCATTATAAAGGTGGCAAATTCGAATCATTACACAGCCATTTTCCAAATTAGAAATTGCTGCGTTCCACTAGGTCTCTGATATAATGTGTGGAGATATTCGTAGCTGCAGCGCCTCAAAACGGATTGCTTTAGTTTTGTAATTAACTGCTACTGATCTAGATGATTCCTAACCAGATGTGACAAATCTTGCCCTGGTAGAATAACGAGAGAAGTGCCAATCGAAAAATGTCCTGAGGTGAAAGCATCAAACTCTGAAAGATCATTAGAAGAAGGGTACAATGATCTTAAGTTTAGAATGGCAGAGATCTCAGCAAAAAGTGTGGCTAGTTCCTCAAAAGTGAGTATTTTCTCTCCAATATGCTTTCTCTCAAACATGCTTCGTATGTGTATGTAGTTTGACAGACTTTACTGCTGCCTCCCACAGACCTCGAAACTGAACGGTCTGCTTGTGGATTGAAATGCCACACGGTATTCATGTCAGAAATGTGTTCTTGCATTTCTTCCAGGCTGGCTCTGTGAAGAATGCTTTGTGTATTTCTCCTGAGGTGCCTGTTAGCACCAATGAAGTTTGTGTTTTGGCCAGAAAAATATCGGAGTTTGTTCCTCTCAAACATACAAACCTACGCAAAGCAGCTAGAAAGGCATATGTACACAATGACAACCAAATGTACTACCTTGCTCGAAATTCACACAAAATTACACAAGTAGCTCTTGTTGACTGGGACCTTACATGCTTTAGCGGGCTTCTAAGAAAAAGGGCCTGCAAATTCCACACCAATCTTCAGTCTTCAGAAATGGCTGAACTTGTGAGAACCTAACCATAGGCAAATTTTTCATAAATGGCGCAGGAGGCTTGGCTGTCAACTTAAAACACTGAATGAAACGGTGTATACACTGCCGAATCAGATGTCTTGCCCTTATTATCCGTAACTGCCTCTGGATGAAGGAATGGGTCAATTGAGGACCAGCATGAAGGTAGGTAACATGGTAGTAATTGACGATAAGTACTGAAATATGACATTTTGCAGGAAGCAACACTGGATGTTTGGTCTTTTCAGGCAAATGTTGAATTTTGTAGTCCACCGCCCACCCTGATGACCCCTTGGGGATCAAGGAACGGATGGAAGCTCCTCAGGCTAGCAATACATTCATTGTGCTTGAGAAGTTTCAGGTTCTTAGAAAAGTAGTGCATTTGTACAGCCTTAATCCAAAACACAACTGCTTACTGTACTTCCTCAAAGCTCTAAACTTTATGTTTGCAGTGGAGTTGCCTTGTAAATGCATTCTTGGTTCTGAGCACCCATCCAGTTACTCGCTTGAGCTTTGAGAAAGAATAAAATGTTTCACCAGTTCATTCCTATTCTCCTGAACTGCCGAGACCCGAGTTTACACTAGCTTGCATTCAGGAAGATCCTTTACATCAGGCATTTCAAACTTGTTCACAGGCCAGTTCGTGTCTGAGTTTGCCAGCCAGTCAGGACCATGAAACCAAAGAGAACTCTCAACCAGGAGGTCTGAAAATACCCCTCGAGATGCTAAAGCTGCTGGGTTACAGATGGAAGGAACATAATGCGATACACTTTGGGGTGTAATGGATTGAATATATGCTACACGATTTGCCACAAATGCGTTGAACTTGTGTGGTGATGATTTCAGCCAAGACAGTGCAGTTGAATAGTCTGACCACATGTGCACAGTAAAGTTGCAAGATTTAGGATCAAGCAGGTTACTTACATATTGCCACTACCGTGCTAGCAGTATAGAACCTGATCATTTCAATCTAGGAACATACAATGATTTCAAGGGAGCAACTTTCCATTTGGCTGTTGCCAGATGGATTGAGACAGCACCATAATCATAAACAAGTCTTAGATATATCACAGCAGCATATGCATTTTGAGAGGCATCGCAAAAACCATGAAGCTGAAGACTGCACCAATAATTTTAATTGCCACATATTGCCATCCACACCTTAGCAAGGGAAGTTAACGAAGTTCTGAAACTTACCTACTGATAATTACTTCGGTAACTGGCTGATCACTCTTTAAACCCAGCATCCACAAAGTATGTAGCAAAATTTTGACCCACACTATAACTGGTGACATCCAACCACAGCCCTCAAAGAGCTTTGCAATGGTTGACAAGATGCCTCATTTGGCAATAGATAGTTGGGGTACATTGACATGATAAGTTAACTCATCAGTTATGGGACACCAGTGAACACCTAGGACTTTAATTGCTGGTCTTGTCTCTTGGTCAAAGCTTCTGAGAATCTCATGTTGCTCAAATGACATATCTTATAAGACAGTGGGATTGTTGCAGGAACATTTTCTCTGTTCAAAACCTCCTTGACCTAGCAAAGACAGAAGCTCTAACTTCAGTTGCAAAGACTCTTCTCCAGAGTTGGTCGCAGTAACTATGCCATCAACAAAGACATCTCTTAACAGTACTTGCGCTGCTCGAGGAAATTTATGAGCTTCATCAAAAACCAACTGCTGTAAAGTCCTCAAAGTCTGGTAAGGCGAAGATGTAAGTCCATAGGTGACAGTTTTCACCTTAATTTTGGTTAAATTGACATTTTAATTATGTTTTATCTATAAATTATAATATTTCATTCGTAATTAATATGAATACAACCAGGGATAACGTAAGTGTTTTGGTAATGCCTAGTAAGAAATAGTTCTTATGGAAAATTTTGTTGCACTGAGTACGCACAAATGCAGTGCGCTGGCCCCGTGGTGTAATTTTCTAGACTTGGTTTGCATGAGGCGGAGGAATATCCCGGAAGTAGAACTTTAGCAGGGCTTCAGAAAACTGATGAAATAACCGTGAATGGTCTATACCAAGTAAGTTACCAGGCGCTGGAAGGCGAGCGACGTTGCGTCAAGCTGCTGGTCAGCAATGCCATTTTGCTGGCGCGTGCGTCTGGAGCTCTCGGTAAAATTGGCCGTTATGGTCATGTACTCGCAACAGTCTCAGGTTCAAGTTTAGTTTATAGTTTCAAGTGTTGCAAATAACAACATTTCTGATGGCGTTCTGCACTCAAGCCGACTCACAATTTGTTTCGTCGCAAATAATGAGAGAGTAGTGGAAATATATGGGTGCCCCTTACCATCGAGGTCTTGAGAGCCAATGAGGGTGAAGCGAGATGAGCATGGAGTGGTGCCGGAATACAATGGCGGGGGAAACGGGGGATCCCTGAGAAAACCCGCCGACCAGCGGAATCGTCCGGCACGATTCCCACATGAGAAAATCCGGGAGCGACCCCGCCGGGAATCGAATCCGGTTCGCCGCCTAGGCGGGAGGCGGGAAGTCTAACCACTACACCACCGTGGCCCCTTCTAAAAACGAGCTGCAAACTTAGTGTTCGGCGTGTCGTTATACGAAACGTTCATAACAAAGTACAGAATCACGGTTTTCGAGTAAGTTACCCACACAAGAAGCATTAAGCATCGCAATGTGCAGTGCCGGCGGGGAAAAAAAAAAAAAAAAACTTTGACATGCGTTATGTACTCATTTGCGCACATTGGGTCAGAATGAACTATTGTGTGAGTAAGCGTTGGGAAATGACCTTGGCATGTCGTGCGGTGCGTCACACCCGTTTGCTGAGAACGGACACAAGGTTTGGCACTACCGCCGCTGCCAGAGATCTTCATCCTCGGTATTGAGGCACACTCAATGGCGAAATTGTACCTTGGTCTCTTTAAGGGGTCTCCCTAGCAAAAATATATTAAACGTCTCAAGGTCACGTATGGCCATAAGGAAACACTGCGACGGCGAAGAAAAAGAGCATAAATATGCTTAGCGTGTGTTCTGTTTCCTCTGAATTTTCAAGCGGTGATTATAGGGTTTTTAATACAGCAATCTGTTGAGAAAATATACAGCGTTGTCGCTGTAGTCCAAAACACTGCTTTACAGAAGAGTGAGTGGAGTGGAGTGGAGAGATTTGGGCGGTTCTTAACATCGAGGTCTTGCGAGCCGATGAGGGTGAAGCGTGGTTAAGTATGGGACTGCGCCGGAATGAAAGGGCGGGGGGAAGCGGGAGATCTCCTAGAGAGAGCCCGCCGACACCTGCGGCATCGTCCGCCACGATTCCCACATACGAAAATCCGGGAGCGTCCACAGATATTTTGAATCATTAAAATGATAGGGTTAGCACTTAAAATTCCAGCGTTCGTTCCCGAGCCTCTCAGCCTCGAAAGCGAAAAATAGCCAGGGGTATGTGGTCGCCTTAACTACGGGCGTGCTTGTTGCTTCTGCGACAAAAGACCGGTAGTTGCGTTTCCCCCTTCCCTAGGCTCCGGCAGCGTTGAAGGCCGCACAGACTCCGCGTCAGGTAACAGTTCCGAGAAGCCGACAGCGCAGAAAAT
This sequence comes from Clitarchus hookeri, assembly GCA_002778355.1. Lineage (NCBI taxonomy): Eukaryota > Metazoa > Arthropoda > Insecta > Phasmatodea > Phasmatidae > Clitarchus > Clitarchus hookeri. The sequence goes on from NQII01004044.1 coordinate 199,605, forward strand.
CTCCCCTGATATTGAGATATACCTGTACGTTGCAACACGAGACAAAGAACTGCAAAGTGTTCGCAGGTGGACGTACTATTCTCGGAAGACGGGATAGCTTGTGCAGTGTTCACTTGGCTTCAATCCTCTATGGCTTATTATGTCCACGCGACTTTTAGTAGGATTTTTTTTCTTTTGCCTCCTGTGGTGGGGGTTATGGCCAAACGCTTACAAAATATTTCATTATAGCTCATGTTTCGGAGACAAGAGAGGTAGAAGTTCATTATAAAGTTCATATAGCCAGTTATTACTAAGACATCGGATTATATGCATTTGCGTAATTGCATATGCAAATGCATAAAACGCGATATTTACAGCGTTATTGCGTATTTCAATAGCTTCTTCCCAATCTTACTTATTTCGATAGCGAGGAGAATAACATTAGCGAGAGGGGGGCACGCTACGACGAGGGGTGGGGGGGGAGGCGGCTTTCTCCACTGACAGTCCCACGCACTTGCACATTCAGTTACCCGCAGGGTTTATTTAAGCATGATTGGTTTTTGTTTTGATTCGACTGCAATAACGACAATGCCGCCAGTGGAAAAGAACACCCAGAGTTTAATGGAATCTTGGGTTAAACGTTACCCAGGCCAATTTACAACTGATGGCGATGTGATTTTCTGCAAGGTTTGTGACGAGCGTATATCTTCTTCGAAAAAAATATCAGATTGATCAACACGTAAATACTGCTTTCCACGTAGCAGCAAGAAAGAAATATTCAACAAGTCGTCAACAACTGCTAATTCAAATTAAGCCTTCTACTTCGAATTTTATAAAGAAAACAGGANATGTGATTTTCTGCAAGGTTTGTGACGAGCGTATATCTTCTTCGAAAAAAATATCAGATTGATCAACACGTAAATATTGCTTTCCACGTAGCAGCACGAAAGAAATATTCAACAAGTCGTCAACAACTGCTAATTCAAATTAAGCCTTCTGCTTCAAATTCTACACAGAAAAAAGGATTTAAAAGAGATTTATGTGAGTTGTTTATTGGTTGCAATATTCCATTTCATCAACTGAATAACCCAGTATGCCGGCAATTTCTCAAGAAATATTGCACAAATCAGATAGTTCCTGAAGAATCTGCGATTAGGAAAAACTACCTGTAAGGTATCTACGAAGACGTGTTAAGTGAAATTCGCACCGATTTTTCGAACAATTTGCTCTGGATTTCAGCTGATGAAACAACAGATTCATGCGGACGATATATAGCAAATTTAATAGTTGGAAAATTAACAAAGAAACCCNTTCAGCTGATGAAACAACAGATTCATGCGGACGATATATAGCAAATTTAATAGTTGGAAAATTAACAAAGAAACCTTCTACTCCTTACTTGGTTGCCTGTAAGACCCTAGAAAAAATGAACCATTCAACTATTTCCCGGTTCATAAATGATTCCATGAAATCATTGTTTCCTGATTCTTCTATGGACGAAANATGAACCATTCAACTATTTCCCGGTTCATAAATGATTCCATGAAATCATTGTTTCCTGATTCTTCTATGGACGAAAAAATCGTTGTCTTTATTTCTGACGCTGCTCCTTATATGGTTAAAGCTGGTCAAACTCTGTGCAAGTGTTTTTATCCAAAACTACTGCATATTACCTGTTTGGCCCATGGATTTCATCGAGTTGCAGAAGAGATCAAGAAAGCGTTCGGGAATGTCAATAAATTTATTTCCTCTACAAAGAAAGTATTTCTTAAACCACCGTCGTGGGTACAAGCTTACAAAGAGCAGCTGCCAAATCTAGGGAATCGAATTGGGCTAACTTGGTTTTATGAGTGTGAGCTTCTGAGATACTGGATATTATATTTATTTTAATAAAAGAAAAACCGAGAAGAAATGTATACGATCATCCAACTCTGTTGTTCATAAAATTGAAGTATTATTTCTCTGAGTATGCATGAGTAAGTTCTCGTTAGTAATTTAGGTTATTAAACGTTATAAATAATACTTATCTTTTGTATGAAAAAGTGCTGAAACTGGACTTCAGCAAATGAATAATCATGCATCTGCTTCTTTCTTAAATTGCAGCGAAAAAAGCTTACTAGCACTCAGATGTATAGGAGTATGTGTTTTTCCAAAATACGTGCTATTAAAGTTTTTTTTATACCACCGTTGAACTAAGAGCAATAATTCATGAACGTCACTTCCACCGCATCATGTTTGAAATTATCATTTGCTAGCGATGTAAATAAGAATAATTTATGTAAATAAATGAAAATACCACTAATTTATAATTTTCTTAAAACCAAGCAATAATTTCCGACTTTCTACTATTTAATAATGTCTAGTTTACATGGCAAACGTTCTAAATCATTTCTGCCTCTCGAATAAAAATCAAAACATTTTCATTAAAAAATTTTCATCGCCTGATCGTCTTCAAATTTTAACATAGTAAAAATATATCACTCTTTGTCTTGAAGCATTATTACGTAAAACGATTACATAAAATATCGTTAAAATTATATTAATTAATATAAATATGTATAATAATAAGAAACATATTTTAATAAATACAAAGAAAATCATGAACAGACAGCTAACACAGCGTCATGACTTAATATAAGAATAGTAATAGATACGGCTACCTGTTTTTCTGCAAAAAGATTTGATTGCAGGCTAAACTTTAAGAGCACCCATGTGTATTTGCAGCCTTCTTTTGCTTATTGGACACTCCATGTGAGAAAACATTTTTTTCACATTACCGAGCCAATTATAATTAATTAACTCCGACACTGACCTCCGTGATTCGCGNTGTGAGAAAACATTTTTTTCACATTACCGAGCCAATTATAATTAATTAACTCCGACACTGACCTCCGTGATTCGCGGGCAGATAGCTAAGACGCGTAACAACAAAAAAATCACCTAATCATGAAATTAGATCTGAAATAAAGTGTATTATAGAATAACAGTCGCTGAATCTTTTAGCGCAAAGTGTATGTAGTAATAGACTATTGCGTGGAAATTAAACTGATATTTACCTATATATATATATACACATATATAATATATATTGTTACATAATGCCTGAGGGGGGTATCTGAGTTCGTGAGAGATGAAAATCTTAATAAAAATAAAATAACTAAACTAAATTTCTTATTTATTCACACAGCTATTATTTACAACATTAAATAATCGTCTTCGCTATTCCTCTTTTTATTTCACAGCGAGTNTGTGAGAAAACATTTTTTTCACATTACCGAGCCAATTATAATTAATTAACTCCGACACTGACCTCCGTGATTCGCAGGCAGATAGCTAAGACGCGTAACAACAAAAAAATCATCTAATCATGAAATTAGATCTGAAATAAAGTGTATTATAGAATAACAGTCGCTGAATCTTTTAGCGCAAAGTGTATGTAGTAATAGACTATTGCGTGGAAATTAAACTGATATTTACCTATATATATATACACACATATAATATATATTGTTACATAATGCCTGAGGGGGGTATCTAAGTTCGTGAGAGATGAAAATCTTAATAAAAATAAAATAACTAAACTAAATTTGTTATTTATTCACACAGCTATTATTTACAACATTAAATAATCGTCTTCGCTATTCCTCTTTTTATTTCACAGCGAGTNTTATTTATTCACACAGCTATTATTTACAACATTAAATAATCGTCTTCGCTATTCCTCTTTTTATTTCACAGCGAGTGCAATATTTAATGTATATTTCAACTCTAATTAACATCCTTCTTAATGCCTCTGTACAGTTATAGTCAATTAACTCATACTCGTAATGTCTTTCACTCACGCATCCAGTACAATAGTCCAGCCTACCAGTCACACTTTCCACTGCTTGATACTCGCAGTCGCAGATTTACATTCCGCTGGTCACTTCTCTCGCCGCTCGTCGTCTGTCGCTGAAACTCATCCATTCAACAACTGCCAGCTCAGAGGCCCGACGCGCCTTTTATAGCCGCTGGCCTTGACCTGGAAGGTTCGCCGCACTCCGAGTCTAGCTGAGAGAAACGAGGTCAGTAATCCAGACGATTCTTCAGATGTATCAAAGACACCTGATACCCAAGGTCGGGAGCAGCACATGCCCTGTTAGGCATAACAGGCATGCTTTGTAAACATTCCTTTGTGAAAAAGCCGCTGTGTATCCGGTTGATACTGAGAGCGCGCGTGCGTCAATAAATAATCCTACTACACTGTCCTTCACTTCCACTTGCTCACTCGAGGCAAAGCAGCGACGGTGTAACACTGCCCCCTCCTCAAATTTTTTTGTACCGGATAGTCCCTGCTGCATCTGGTCCTTCGTGGAGTGCCAGTCGGTCGATGTGGACAACCTTCATCTTCGCCCGATATCCTTGACGACAAATCCGAAAAACCACACCATTGATATTATTCAGAATCTTGTATGGACCTTTGCATTATTTATATAGCTTCGGGCAGTGCCCTTTTCTCCTCTGTGGGTTGTACAGCCACACCAGTTGTTCTTCTTGAAATACCTCGCCAGACATTCTCCTGTCATACTGCGTCTTCATTCTGTCACTATTTATTCTGAGGTGCTATCAAGTAAAATCATGAATGCCAACAAGCCTGTTATGTTATTCGCTGTTCAGGGGCTGCAGTTTCCTCTTCTGTTGGTCGGCCAAACATAAGGTTACCTGGGAGGCGTAGCTCTCTTCCAAACAGCATCCTTGAGGGTGTTACCCATGTAGACTCGTAAAATGCTGAACGGTAAGCAAGAAGAAACAATGGCCTATTTGAATCCCAGTCCTTTTGGTTGTCTGCCATAAAGATCGACAGGTATTGCTCAAGAGTGCGGTTAAGCCTCGCGACCATTCCATCCGACTGAGGGTGCAAGGCTGTAGTCCTAGTCTTTTTTATCCGTATAATCTTTGTTACCTCCTGGAACACCACAGCATCAAAGTTTCTTCTCTGATCAGAATGGATTTCTAGTGGCAACCCAAACCTCGAGACGAAATGCTCCATGAGTTCATCGGCCACAGTACGTGCTTCTTGGTTTGGGAGGGTAATGACGTCAGACCACCTAGTAAAGAAATATTGTGCCATCAGGAGATGCCAATTACCTCTCACTGTGAGAGGCAAGGGTCCCAGAATATCCACTATATCCACTAGGTGTCGCACATTCTGCAACATTTCTTAACATCTTCCCGACAATGAAGCCAGCAGAATCTCAGTCTAACTCTGCCAAGGGTCTTATTAACACCAAAGTGCCCACTGGCTTCCGCATTATGCAGTTCTTTAAGACTTCGGGAACCTTGCCTTCTGGAAGGACCAACTGTAAACAAGTGTGTTTTCCATCATTACTTTCCCAGTTTCTGTAAAGTACACCATTCTTCAGTACGAGGGAATTTCATTATGCTCAGTATGCTTTGACTGCTGCACTCAGGCTAAATATCTAAACCCCCTTTGGCCCACAGCCAGCTCCTTTCCACGTTATAAATTGGCGCAAAGTGGGATCATTCAACTGATTTTTCCTAATACCCTCATCACTTCAAGTACATAACCCATCAACAAGATAAAGAACCTTGAATTCTTGCTATCCGTACTTTCAACGATTCGTCACTCTTTTCTTCCTGGCATTCGCAATTATTACAAAATGGTTCACATGGCTCTTTAGACAGTGCATCTGCATTGCTGTGAAGCCATTCAGATCTGTACTGTATTTCCAAGTCATATTCTTGAAGATGCTGTATCCACGAGCTATTTGATCTTCGGGATTCTTGAAATTTAGTAGCCAGCATAATGAAGCTAGGTCGTTTTAGAATTAAATGTCTGCTATAAAGGTAGGGGGGGAGGTGCGAAATTGCCTTCACCATGGCCAGAAGCTTCCTGCATGTAACACAGTAATTTCTCTCAGGCATATGCAATGCCTAACTGAAATATTATAGTGTTTTTTCCTTCCCATCCTGAACCTGAGATAACACAGCTCCAATGCCTACACCACTAGCATCAGTGTCCAAAATGAATACACCCTCACTTTTCTGGAAACCCAGAACTGATGGAGATATCATAATTTTCTTTAGGTTACTAAAAACATTTTCACACTCAGTGGTCCAATAAAATCTCCTTTTCGCCTCAGTCAGTTCATGTAGTGGCTTGGCGATCGTGGCGAACCCAGGTACAAATCGACAGTAATAGGCACATTATCCCAGAAAATTCTTTACCTCAGTTTTGTTAGTTGGTGTCGGCCAATTTCTTATTGCTTTGGTCTTCTCGGGGTCTGTTTCGATTCCATGGGACGACAATACATCACCCAAGAAATTAATTTCCTTTCTCTGCGGCCACTTTCTGGAATACAGAGTATAAGAATGATAGGTGCTCTTCAAATGTCCTTCCTGTCACAACAATGTAATCAAGGTAAACCAGATAGATATATAAAGGCAAAACGTTTTCCATCATGCGTTCGAAGGTGACTGGAGCATTATGTAGCCAAAAAGGCACAACTTTGAACTGCCAGGTTTATTTCTCTTGGACACAAAATTCAGTCTTCTCTTGGTCCTCTGGGGCCACCTCTCACTGCCAGTACCCACTCTCCATGTCCAAAGTGGGGAACCATTGCGAACCTGCTATGCTGTTTAATGTGTCATCTATCCTTGGAAGTGGATAACAGTCTTTATTTGTCACATTACTAAGCTGGAAATAATCTACACAAAACCGCAGACAAGTATAATGGGTGACGACCACGGATTAACTAATTGTTCTATAACATCCACATCCTTCATTTCCTTCAAAATTCCCTTAACTTCCTTATGCGAAGCTAGTGACAGTCGTATTGGTGGCTGCTTTATGAGCTTGGCACCTCCTGTATGCATGTGGTGGCAGGTCACATTAGTCCTTCCAATGTCATTTGGTCCACATGAGAAGGCATCCCTATTTCTCTACAGTAAATCAAAGGCAGCCTTCTCCTGTCGCCAATTAAGATTTTCTTTTGTTTATCACTAGAAGTTCCCCCAGTACTTCTGGTTAATGACATTCTATTTTTTTTTCNCCAATTAAGATTTTCTTTTGTTTATCACTAGAAGTTCCCCCAGTACTTCTGGTTAATGACATTCTATTTTTTTTTTCTCTAGAATCTTCTTGAACAATTGGAAGTACCTGTGTGACCTGCTTGCAAACACCTATAACGGCGCCNTTTTTTTTTCTCTAGAATCTTCTTGAACAATTGGAAGTACCTGTGTGACCTGCTTGCAAACACCTATAACGGCGCCCTCATCAAGATGAATGGCACTATCGTACAAATTTAACATTCTAAATGGAAAACTGTCAGAATTAGAAGAGACCAAAGTCCTTGCTACAGCGACGTCACCTGGCATGGCGACAATCGTCTGTACTGCCTCAATTAGACCCTAATGTCTGACAAATGTTCCTTGGCATCTGCCTGGAATGACAATTTCACTAGAAGCGGGCAGCACAGTGGGTTTACCACTACTGGGCAGCTAATTGGGGAGGACAAATCATGCTATGTTGATACCACCAACTCTGCACGGCCTACCCTGAGCACATCAAGTCGAGTATCGATACAGCTCCCCATCCTATATAGTACATCAAGCCCCAAAAAACATCCATACTCTATTTCTGCTATGTAAACATCGTGCTCTATGCTAAGGTCACCAAGCTTCAAGATCACTTTCCTCTTTCCCATAATTAGTGTAGTCTCACCTGTTACTGCTGTTACTGTAGTCAAATAGCTTCGTTTCATGTTGTCGTTGGGCAATCGCTGGGGGGAGGTTCGAGGAAGTCTGGTCTTACTACTGTTATGGTCACCTCAGTGTCGACGACCATCTGCAAGGAACATCATTCATGCTCCCTTCCGCTAGTATTGCATTCCAATCCTGTTTCACCTATCGTACATTTTAGAACACTGGTGCCTTCTCTCGAGCAGTCATCTACCTTCGCCCCCTATGATCGGTGTTTACAAGTTTTCCGAATGTGCTGTATTCTCACCTGCCTCTCGCTGCCTCTTTTCTCGCTGCCTCTTTTCTCNTACAAGTTTTCCGAATGTGCTGTATTCTCACCTGCCTCTCGCTGCCTCTTTTCTCGCTGCCTCTTTTCTCGCTGCCTCTTTTCTCGCTGCTGCTTCTGCTGTTGCTGTTGTTGTGGGCAGTATGATCNTCTCGCTGCCTCTTTTCTCGCTGCCTCTTTTCTCGCTGCTGCTTCTGCTGTTGCTGTTGTTGTGGGCAGTATGATCTCAGGTGCCCCGGCTGTCCACATGACCAACTCTCCAGCAGTTTGGTTGGGGAGCGGCGAGGCTCTGTAGCACGGACCCTGGAAGCAATGTCCCTCATAGTCGTCTGCAACTCCTTTAGTGTCTTCGTTATTCTGTCTTCGTAATCTTCGTTCAGCGTCCATGCCCATATCGGACGTCGGGGTACGGCCTCCTGTCTGGCTGACTCCACCTACAATGCTCAGGCCAGAGCATCCTGTATGTTGTTAGGTGCGATGATGTCGCGCGCTTCCTCGGAGCACCCTTCCAAAGATAGTAGGAACAGCCGCACGATGTCTTGCCATAGCTCCTGCAGTGGCTCCCCTGGTTGCTGGATACGGATTCGCAGCTGTGCATGGTGGGCATGTCGCAGGTACCGGTCACCGAAACGTAGCTCCAAGGCCGACACCAGTGTGGTATAATGTAGACGATGTCGCTCTGGCAGAGATTGTAGTTTGCTCAGTCCGAGGCCTCTCAGTACAGTTGCGAGGTAGTAATCCACCTGTTCTGCTGACTAGTCATTCAGGGTTGCAACGTTTTCAAACTGGTGTTGGTATTCTCGCCGTGAAGTCTGGCCATCGTTCGGGGCGGGCTTAATCGGACCACCTTCCCCACTCCTGGCTGCACGACGCCAATGTTGCGGAGCTGCTGACTATCCTCCGAAGTTCCTGTGTTGGTTACGGCCTGCACTGCTTCTTCACTTCTCTCGGCTGTCGATCTGGTAGTACTGGAACTCCGTTGCTGAAGAAATTCCTGCCATCCCTTCTTCATTGCACTCATTTCATTCTCAACACTGTCCATCCTCCCATTGTTGCTGTTCATTCTTTCATTTACACAGTCTATTTTCCCGTCCACACTATCAATTGTTGTATTCACTAACTCACTAATGCCTGTCTACATCNTTCATTTACACAGTCTATTTTCCCGTCCACACTATCAATTGTTGTATTCACTAACTCACTAATGCCTGTCTACATCACCCATTTTCTTGTCTACATTCTCATTTACATTATTTTCAGTTTCAATTTTCAGAAATAATCTGGGTATTTACTGTTTCATTCTCACTTTCTTTTACGGAACTAATTTGGGTATTTACAATTCCATGTACTATTTCTTTCACACTACTTATTTGGGTATTTACATATTTCCTCAAGCTACCTACACTTGCGCTCTCTTGGCTACAGTTAATGCTCGCAGTGCTTCCAGTTCTGCAGACATTTTTCTAGTTAACATGCACTGTAATGATTGTACAAAACAGTCTTAATATTTCGACCTACAACTATTACAATTGATTATTTCTTTTTATGTCACATTTATCTTACAATTAGATGCCTCCATCCCTCTTCTGACAGCAGCGTTACATACCGCCTGAGGGAGACGTATCTGTGTTCGTAAGGGATGAAGATCTTAATAAAAATAAAAGAACTAAATATGAATTATACATTATTTTACTCACACAACTGTTATTAGCAGCATATCATTATCTGTCTACACTATTACCCTTTTTATTTCACAGTGATCGCAATATTTAATGTCTTTTTCAACTTTTATTAACGTCCTTCTTAATGTCTCTGTTTGGTATAGTCAATTAATACATACTCATCATTAACACACGTTCTGTCTATGTTTTTCCAGCACTTGTAATGTATTTCACTCACGAATCCAGTCCAATGGCCTAGCCGCACTTTTCACTGCTTGATACTCGGAGTCGCAGATTCCCCTTCCGTTGGTCACTTCTCTCGCCGCTCGTCGTCTTTCGCTGTAACTCATCCATTCAACAACTGCCGGCTCGGAGGCCCGACGCGCCTTTTATAGCCGCTGGCCTTGACCTGGAAGGTTCGCCACACCCCGAGTCTAGCTGAGAGAAGAGAGGTCAGTAACCCAGAGCATTCTTCAGATGTCTCAAAGACACCCGATACCCAAGGTCGGGAGTTGCACGCGCCCTGCTAGGCATAAAAGGTACGCTTTACGAACATTACTTTGTGAAAAAGCCGCTGCGTCTCCGGTTGCAACTGATAGCACGCGCGCGTCAATCAATATCCAACTACTCTGTCCTTCACTTCCACTTGCTCCCGCGGGGTAAGGTTGCGAGTGCGTAACAATTTGCAAGATACTTTTGTTAATGCTTAATTTTTTTTAATGAAACAGGTAAGCTTGAAGTTGCATGAAATCATTATTATATTAAAAATTTAAAGTAAAATTTAATAATACAGTCTCGGTTTTTGTTCATTCCTGTCGTCTCTTTTCCTTTCCCCAGGTTTTCATCATACCAAGAACAGTTATATCTTGGGTTTCGTGGTGCTAAAAGTCCATGAAAAACATACAAAATATTAATTTCCATTTCCTTTACTCGTTCCATTTTTTCTAGTAGCCTTCTTCCCTTTAAACATTCGGAAGGTAGAGTTCTTGTGCTGTATTAACAATGCGCAGTGAGTTTTCGCCGTATGTCGAAACCAAGGTTTGTAATCTAAGGTTCGCGTTGAATGTTAGGTCTCGTTTTGCGGCATAAACAATGAAACTTTGGTTTCGTTTGTAAATATGGTATGAGATGTATTACTGGGAAGTGCAAAACAAGATGTTAACCGCTGCGCGATCTAAACCTGAAAATACAACAACGCAACGTTGAGGGTCCTCTTTAGTAAAAACAATGTGTCTCGAGGCCACGTCGGGCAGTAAGGAAGTATTGCGATGGCGATGGGATATAACCTGAACCAGCTTCGGGTGTTTTTTTTTCCCTTGGAATTTTAAGTAGTGACTATAGGATTTTAATACAGCAATTGGTTCGGGAAAGATACAGCACTGCCGCAATAGTTTGAAACACTGTTTTACAGAAGTATAAATATTGTGGACGAAGGGCTACTTAAAGGGATTTTCGCTGACTTTGACACTTTTCAACGACCACATTTATCGTTGCATTTCTGTCGTGAAAGAGCGGGGAGTAAGACCTTTAGAGGCCCCAAGTACTTTTGTTTTTTGGTGCCCCCATAGTCTACATATAATTAACAATGTAAACAATAAAACGCCAATTAAAATTTTGCAAATGCAACAAAATTTTTACTAAAATCGAAAACAATTTTTTTCGTACCCTCCCATTTTATTATAGGCCTATCTGTAAAGTTTCCTTCGACATTTTATAACGGCAAATTCGTTTTATCAGTCTCACAAGAAACTTACGTAACACATTTGCTTGTATACTCAGTGGAGATAATGGATCCATTTTCGTGGGACTTGTTTCAGCTGCGCTAGTTGCAATTTCGCACCACTTAGTCCATAGTAAACCGGCAATGTAACATTTCTGTGGCGCCCCCTTCATATTGGTGACATAAGCACGTGCTTACATTGCACAGTGGTTAATCCATCTCTGGAATTATTCCACGGTTTTTAGAAATTAGAATACTTTTTTCGTCTTGATTCAAATTTAGGAGGATTGATTAAAAAATACAACAAAAGAAGCTTAGCTTATTACCTCAATTATCATTACGGGGATAATATATAAGCTATGAATGCATATTTGTGTGACAACTGACTTAATACAAAATGTTATATATTAATTCATTCTCGCCTTTTAATGACAACCAGGGAACACCTATCAACAATCCGGGACAAATATTTGCACAGAATCATGAAATGTAAAGCAATATAATGAAACATTTGCACTCGTGGCCCTGACTCTTATGTAATGACACTAAAACGAATTACATCTGTATTAAGTATGATGCAGCCTCTGAAAGCATCGAGCCCCATTTCCATGCGAACCGGCCTTTAGCGCAGCTCGCGGTGTCCGAACTGCAACTGCGCGGTATCTCGCCAACCCGACACCGGAGCTGAAACCCGACAACGGGGAGTGGCGTGTTGTGTGCTAACAAGAGCTGTCTCGTCTTCCACCGGCAGAGAGGGGCGGGCTGTCCCGCACTTATCTCGCAGTGCGAAGGCACGCATCATTACACTTCCTGCCTCTCCTGTTGCCTCTGATAAGGCGCTTATATCACTGGCTTCTGCTGTGTCTTATCTCCGCGAGTGTGACACTCCTTCGATTCATGCAGCCTTATCTCAACAGCGCAAACAAAAACACACGCACTTCCGCGCAGGCTTTCGCGAGTTAACGCTCTTCTGCACTGGCTCGTGGGCGTCAGCGGGATGAAGAAAATGGGGGGGGGGGGCACTTGCCCTCCCCTTGGAAACTGGATATTTTCTATGAAACGTGAGCGATTCATTAACACAGTCATTTATATACGAGTTGTGTTCGTAACCATTGTCCTAAGTGAAATAAATATTTTATAGCAAATAAATTGCTTATTAGCGACGCAACACCAAAATTCAAGTCAGTGCTGCGAGTAGTAACCGAGTTATTCACGTTTTCCCCTCTGTAATTTTAGTTTGACAATTGTTTGCGCTTTCATATCTTAAGTAATATTGCAATATTGTGATGTAATGTTGTATATTGTTAAATATAAACTAGATGTCCGTTACTTATATTTTGCGTAAAACTCAGTTGTAAATCTCACACTCCTGTGAAAGAAACTTATTCTGATTGTTATGTGCGCCCTTCTGGAAAACCCCTTGGTGACGGCGATGCACTGGCTGGAGTACAATAAACTGTTGTCCGGGGCTGGCGTGGAACATCAATTAACTCATTATACGTCAATTGGAGTTCACAAGATTTTCCGACATAGAAAAACGAAGGAAGAGCGATCATAGATAACAGTTTATTCATACTTTATGAACTTATTTTTTTTGCCATATTGGTGCATTTATTTTGCAGAATTTCTTGCGCTGCAGTGACATAAAAATTTCTGGATAAATAAATAGCTTGGCGGAAATACGTCACCAGTTACGTAGGATTGCCCTTCTTTCGTTTTTTTATTGGCTTGCAAAAAACTGTAAAAGTTGCTCAATTCTGAAGCGGTATTTTATGTCGCATCCACTCTCAATTTTTTTACCAAGGATTAATTCCAGGAACTTTACTTGCCAAGCACAAATACAGCAAGTATTAACAGGATAGTTTTCCTTCAATCTTGGACTTGTTTTACAAATCTTCGTAATCAACCTTTTTGACCTGACATTAAAAATCAAAGCTTGACATGGCATAGAAGACTACGTCTCATAAATTTTTTTCAGTTTGTACGGCTGCATATTTATTAATATTTTCCCATATGGGACAGAAATGATTAAATAATGAGGGAACATTCGATTACGGTTACAGATATGAAACGAATCGCTTGAGAAAAATAAGTTGGATTTTGAAATAACTGTTAAGATGTTCCCTGCCCATTACAAGCTTGGTTTTGAATATTGAATGTGGAAATTAAGTATTGGAGGAATATACGTCAATCCAAGATGTCGGTGTTACCTCCTCCTTAAGCCATGGCGTTATACGTGTAGATTTTTATAGCGCTTTTGAGGCCCGGAGCTTAGAATGTTTCAGAGCGTTTAATGTGTAGAGACAAATTCATTAAAACCGCTGTAGAACCCTCCAACACCGAAAGGGAAATTAATGCAAGCACGTAACACAATTCTGCAGGTTAAAAGACGACATAGTTTCAACTTAGCCAAATTGCGGAATTTTATTCTTGCGCGTGTAAAATGAATGAAAACAGAAATATATGAATCATGCTAAGCGCTGTTATTAAAACAATATTCACTGTTTCGCCGTTTAAATGTTACCGGCTTTTACGTTCTATACGGGTATAATGATCAATATTTTCTGTTTTATGTTGTTGTATTCCAGGTTTACGTATGAATGATTATTTGGTAAAATTGAAAGCATCTGTAGCTTTCATAACAAATAAAATTATTTTGTTGTCGCTAAAATTTTCAAATAATTAAATACCATCATGATCCTAAGGGAATGAACACTGTTAAAAATTATTCTACTTTCGTCGGAGCGTAAAATTTAAAATTTGTGGAGTAATAAGTTTTTAAATATTTTTACATTGCCGAAGGAAATAAATCAAACGAAACAAATTATAAACCTTGAAATGCTAAAATAATTTTCAAACATTTAATTTATTAAAATTTTTAGTACCACACGATATACATAAATGTGGCTTGCAATGCTGTATTTTGATAATCATCCACTATACCTAAGTTAGTGGATGTAGGAAGTAGGCCTATGCCTAGTAAAATTCGGAAAAGAAGAAAGGAAAACGGAATCTCCATTCGATTAAAACTGGATAAAGGAGAACATTTAAAATATAAACAAAAATTAAAAAGATGAAGCCAATAAAAACAACAGAATGCGGTGACTTGCCTGGAAATTCTAAATAAAATTCCAGGAAAGTTATATCCACTTTAGTACTCTTTCTAGAAACGCCTTTTAAGGTTCTGTTAAATGGCGTCAAAATAATGTTCACAGTTCAAAATTTACTTACGAGAGTTTAGTTCTATAGAAGATTGGCTGTCTTTTTTTTTTTGAGATACTGCGTTTACTTTTTGAGATAAAATATAATTTTTACTAAACGCGCATTATTCCAAACATTTTACAAGTAAACAGAGGAATTTACAAGACAGCCATAACGGTGGTTATTCTCTAGAAACTGATACTAAAATGCAAATATCTATAGTCTCATGAGCATGGGCACCACCAAGAAATTTTCAAAATGGGGCATAGGACTCAGAATAGGTATGCTTCAGTGGAGTTGAAATTGCAAGTGGGTTTTACGCAAAATAAATCCAACAAGCATCCGTGACGTGTCGTGTGAATACATTAGCTTGTTTTTCACAATACACATTATTATATTAAATACAAAAGCACAAACAATCATGAAACTAAAATGTTGGGAAAACAGGCAAAACTCAGTTACTTCTCCTAGCAGGGATTTGACTTTTGGCGTTGCATCGCCAATAAACAATTATTTGTTATAAAAATTATAATTTCCCTTTATTACAAGAAAAAACGACGGGCAGTTATAACGTACAAAAAATATTAGTAATGAATCTCTCAAATATCATAGAAACAAATCCAGTTTCCAGAAAGGACAAGTCCACC
>NQII01004044.1:225997-236458 GCA_002778355.1 Clitarchus hookeri
TCAAAAAACTCTACAACCTTCACTGACACTCCAATATTCAATCATGAAAGATCAACAGCGTACATAAAATACTCTTAGTACATAATCATATGCATTTTACTTTATTTCCATTTATCAAGCGGTAACAAACAGAATACAATTCTGATAAAAATAAAATTGTGTTTTCCTACCAATTTAAATAACTAATACGAAATACGCCACGCATTTTATTTTGTTCTACGGCCTTCTTTCATAGTCTATGAATATTCATATTTTATGTCATTATACAGCATTCAAGAAAAGGCTATGAAACTTTTCTGGAAGTCTATAGGATGATATATCCAACAAGACGACTAAATTGGCCCCGCTTCAATAATAACGTGATAGTGTTTTTCTGCTCTTTTTCGGGTTACATCATGTAAGAAAATAATTAATACTAAAGTTTGTAATTTTAATATTAATTTTATATAGGATAACAGTTAGCTATTAAAGGGTGTACTAAATTTAATAGAGGCAGTTATTTATAAGGAATCGCTAGAAAAATCTTGAAAAGACTATTTCAATTGAAAGAGTGTTTCTCTGCAATATTTTTAACGAAAAAAGCTGCGGCGATGTAGCGACTTAGAGCTCATGCCTTCCGCCAAGACGATCGATTTCCGGCCAGGTCACCTCGAATTTTTCGCATGTGAAAAATCTGGTGGAAGTNATGCCTTCCGCCAAGACGATCGATTTCCGGCCAGGTCACCTCGAATTTTTCGCATGTGAAAAATCTGGTGGAAGTGGCCATTGGTCTATGAAATATGACGGATAATCCAGTTCCTCACACAATTGCATTCGGTCGCTGTTCCAGCTTCACCTTAATTCTTCCTCATTGGTGCCACTATAAGATCTACATAAGTCCAGGACTCTCACTCCCTTCAAACCGATGATAATANGTGCCACTATAAGATCTACATAAGTCCAGGACTCTCACTCCCTTCAAACCGATGATAATATCTTCCCTGTAATTATGTATAGGAAATTCACACCAACAAATAAGCAATATTTTCTATATAATTGGGATGTATGAAAAAATATCCAAACTGCAGGGGTGCCTCCCCCTCCTTATACTACGCAACCATATAATGTAAAAATAACACTATAAATTGTTTTATATAGGCTATATGAATACTAAAAAAAATCAACGTTAGCTTTGGTGTGATGCAGCATCGACCAGAAAAACGTTCAGGTAGAGCAGGTGAAGACAAAGTGACGCGTCACAAAGGTCGCTTCTCAGGTATTTCTGAACAGCTTGGTTGCTGTGAATCACTCTGTACCGTTACAACTACCTCTGCTTGGTACACAACAGCATCGTTGGTTAGCTGAGATGAATCAGTGTTTGTGCACTGGTGCACACGTATCTCCGGTGCCGCTGCGTCGCCGCTTTGTAGTACTATGCTGTCAGTCGGCTAATGCACACATGAGGTTATTTGCCGTAGCTGTGAGATAAGACCCTCATGAGCTTGACAAGGTTTTCAGATTTAGAACTCTTCATATAAGATGTGGAGACGTATACCGAGTTTTAGGAAAAATGCCTTGGAAGAAATCCACAAACGTATCAAAAAACAAACCTCGTGGATTTCCCTTTGCAGACAGTTTTGCAAAGGATCTGATATTTTTATTTTTTTAAACAATTATAAAATGTTTGCATTAATAAAATTACCTATTTTATCCGATTGAGTTTGAAAATAAAAAATTAACAACTCGATTTGGTTTTTACTGTTGAAATAGGGCTATAAGCCATTATATTTTAATAATAAAAATAAATTGAAAAAATTGTTATTTGGTGGTGATGAAAAAAGTAAAAGGCAACTGTAGTTACACAACCGACATCAGCCTGCATGTTTTTTTTTTCATTTGGTTGTATTGAAGAGTCTTGCCGATTAGTTATTACAACCATTTCATACTCGCTGTATCTCTGAGGTTTCTCAGTAAAAGCATGCGGTGATACGTCATAAATATCTATAGTAAAATTGTGTACATAGTACGCAAAAATTAATCGTATTATTATTGCCGATCTCTTTTGTAGGAATAGTTCAGTCTGTGCGGTATTTGTGCGCAGCGTGTGAACAGATGTGTAAAAAATTAGCAACCGCTTTGCTGTTAAATTCACACGACAAAAATAAAGACTGTGTAATATTTACGTCATAACCAAAACTACATTTTCCAAAACCAGTGCTGTATACTTGACGAACATTTATAAATAGTGTTGTATGTGTCGGCAGCGAATCGACACGCAACTCTGAATCAATCTTTGACTGTTCATTCGGCATAGTTATATTCGCTCCAATTACCTATATTTTTGATAGTAATTCTAGTAATCTGTAACACCACTAGTTATTTAATAATACTGGGTTTAGATAGCTATTTAATATCTTTTGTGAATGGGAGAAGTTGTAAAGTACTTCTACATACTCGTACGTTTAGAATATTCAAAATTTATTTTTATTTGAAAAAAAAATTTNTCGTGTAAACAAATCTTTTCTAGTCTAGAAAATTACACCAAAGGTACAACGCACCGTATTCACGCGCGGTCACTTTAATATGAGAAATATTTCCTACTAGGCATTACCAATACAGCTATTTTATCACTGTTTTCATTCATATTAATTATATATGAAATATAACTTATAGACTAAATATAAGCAAGCGTTCGGTTTAACAAAAAAAAATATTTTTATGTTAACAGAAGTATAAAACGCTTGTCATACATGACATATATAGGAAACAACCCAATACGACATACATGGCGCGATTTTTCAAACGTATGATTGAAAACGAGAGAAGATACCGGGAATGGTGTCTAGCAATAAATAGCTCTAGTACATGTCATCGAAAGCATCAACAAAATAGTTGTAATTACTCTAGCATTTTCTTTTTCAAGGTTTTTGAATGTAGTTAATGTCACAGAGATATGCAAAACTTTTCTAATTAATTTTATTCCTCTTAGCCACTGTACAGCATATGTGTGTTTATAAGATACTGAATGCTTGGAGATCACGTGTGCTAGACATACACATATGAGAGCGTGTTTGTAGTGACTAGTATAACGGAGGTCTTACATCTCTGAAAACGCAGTCGGTAATATCATCTCCCTTCGTCAAGTAACTGGGGGTTGCCACCCTATGTTCAAACGAAACTTTGTAACGATAAGCTTTAAACTAGTTGTTAAGACGTATTATGAATCAGCATGTTGAAATCAACAGAAAAGTTCGCCTCGTCCGAACACCCTCCGGTATACCGTTCTCAAGAAATTCACGCGGAAATTTCAAACATGAGGTTAGTGTATTGGAGCATTGCAAAATTCTACGTTTACAAAGTAACTGCGCTGATTAATTCAGCCACACGCCCAGCACACGACTTATCGCTCGCCATATTTACGGCGGCTGCTATCAGGCCGCCACTACAGTATCTACAGTCGTATGCCAAACGGTACAGCACCTTCCCGAGAACTATGGACTGCCTACCTGTCTGATCACTCGCATTCTGTTCGAAATTTTCGCATCGATTTGTCGTAGACGGTTCACGTGAGAGTCTCGAAAAGGCGACATTTTTTGTTAGTTTATGCAAGCTGATTCATAAATTGTCTTAACAAATAGTTTACAGCTTATTGTTACAATATTGCATGCAAACAATACTGCATGAACGGTCGAGAAGTCATCTTGTCTATGCGCTTTTGATATCTTTGCACTGTTGACATCCCGTACTTCATCACCATTATCTCTTATGATGCGATTGTTTCATCTTCCATCAGCTGCGCTTTGCCGCCTACGGCAGTTATAATAATGTATAATACTCTCTAAACCTTACTAATACAAAATGCCTTGTGAGAAATGCAGGATATTTGCTGCGAATATCCCATCCCTATGCGTTACTACAAAAACATGAAGATAAATTAATGACAGAAAGAAGATAAAAAAAAGTTACATCTCATTATGTTTATTTGAAGCTCTGACTGGTTGGTGCATGAAGTGCATTGCGTAGCATTTGATAGAAAAAACGTGAATAAAAAACGGTTGGATATTTTGCAGTGTCGCGTAAAGACAAGTTTCAACTCGTCATTTCAAGTGCTAGGATTATTTCTTTGGGCGTGAAAACTGTTTTTAGAATATATTTCCATAAAGAAACATCAGAGTTGTTTTTAAATACGCATCATACTTTCATCTTTTTGTGCGTGTCATAAATGCGTAGGGTCACCGCTAAAAGTTACATTCAGGCAAGTCTCTGACGTAAGACTGCATGCCAGTTGGGCGCCTTGCACGTAGAGGCGATGAGGCAATTGGCAAGTAATCAAAAGCTGGCATTAGAGCTCACGAGTTTCAAGGTCTCAAACGCGCAAAATAGCTGCAGGTAGGCGGATAAAGGGAAAGTATCCTTGCCATATTGGATTTACCTATTTTCCTACATAACCAAATTTTGGAGTCAATATTTAAAAACCAATCTAGTCAAGGCATAGGAGATATCTTAACAGTTATTTCGAAATCAAAATTATTTTTCTTACAGGATAAACTTTACATCTATAACCGTAATCAAATATTACCTAATTAGTTAATAACGCCAATCCCACATGGGAAAATACAGGCATAATTGAAACTGTACCAATTAAAAAAAAATTCTTTAAGTAGTCCTCTATGTCATATCTAGCTTTGATTTTTTATATCTGGTCATACATTTTTATTACGAATATTTGTAAGAAAAATTTAAGATGGAATGTCTACTACACTCTTAACAGCTAGTGAATATAAATCGCTGCTGGCACACCATTGTCACAATCAAAAAGTTACGACTAATCCAAAGAACCGGCGTTGCGTTTGAAAAACAATGCTGCGTGTACAAACACCGCAGTGTTTACAAACACTGCCGCTGCAGGTTACTCCAGAATAGTTCAACAACAAAAGTCGTGGTGACGTTTTTGGAACGCGGCCCATGTTGGCAAGCCTGGCGGAGAGGAAAGCGTTTCCTCCTCCTCCTCGGCCATTTTCTGCCGCGTGACGTGCGGTGTCGCTACTCGTGACGTGTCGCGAGGCGGTTGGTCGAGACGCAGCGCGCGTTTACAACTGGCGTTCCCCTTGGATTCTGCTTGCCGCGTCTCGTGACTGATGCTCGACCGAGATGTGGTTTTTGCGCGTTCGTGGAATCATGCGCATCGTCGCCCAGGGACCAGACGAATGAAGACGGCGTATTTCTCGTTCTTCGTTAGAGACGCCGGCCGAAATGTAAGTTCCTGTCAGGGAGCGAATTAAACTTTGTTTGCTGAGGGGGAAACTTTCTTTTTAGTGAAATCGAGAATTTTGGATATTCGCGTTTTGAAGTAATGTGGCCGATATCTGGTGGAAGAAATATGCTCTAGATTATAGTTTATTAACAAACTACAGTGTTATATGCCTCCAATCTGGGACTGGCGTGAAATTAAAGCTGGCAATGGTGGACGAAACACTTGATCCTTTATGTACCCCCATAGAAAAAAATCGCACGGGGTAAGATCCGGGCTTCTTGGGGGCCAGTGATGAAGAGTCTTGTCACCAGCTGCTCCTCAACCAATCCAGCGTTGCGGCAACGTCTCGTCCAGGTATCCGCGAACAGCTAGGTGCCAATGTGGTGGCGTACAATCCTTCTGGAAAATGAAGTCCCCCTCCGCCTCTTCTAACTGAGGAAACGTCCATTCTGTAAGCATGTCCAAAAAAGGGATTCCAGTAACAGTGGACTCGTGAAAAAAGAAAGGGCCGAAAACAGTGTCTTTGGATACAGCGCAAAACACGTTCACTTTGGGGGAAGCACGCTCGTGTTCGGTAGTTTCGTGTGGAGGCTCTTGACCCCATATCCGCACATTGTGCCGGTTCCCCTTACCATTTGTATGGAACGTCGCTTCATCGCTAAAAACCAGCTTAGAGATGAAAGCGTTGTCTACATCGTTCTGGCCACATAAAGGAAACATCAGACCGTCCCATTCCCATCTACGTGTCGAATGAGAGCTCGCTTCCCCCTCACCATCTCAAACCGAGAGTTACGAACGCCATCCAAACCGTAACATCGGACATGTTGACAAGAGCGTGGAACGAGTTTGATTATCGCATAGATGTCGTTCGGGCCGCTCATAGTGGTCACATTGAACATTTATGAATGTATTGTAAACAAACTTCACGGTTCCACTGTTCATTTGATTGGTTAATCAATGTTGTAGGTTGTTGGATTTTGATATTATAGACCTTAAAAGTTGGGGTATTCTTTTATACTCACACTGTATTATACGCCTACTAACTCAACAGTTTTAAGCGTTACACAGCAGTTCGTGCATTAACTGACAGAAGACCAGTTGCCATTTGGAACAGATATTTGTTCAGGGAAACAAGAAAAATGAAGGCCAGCGATAGTATAAAACCACGACGGGCCTCCGAGCCGGGAGTTCATGAGAGTCGGAGTTTGGGCGTTTGTGTGACCTTAAGCGATAGACGACGAGCCAGAAGAGCAACGAGTAACGCCGGAAGTGATCAGCGGGAGGAAAATCCGTGACTGCGAGCATCGGTGCAGTTAAGGGTGTGACTGGCCGGCTGGGCTATTGGACTAGATGCGTGAATGAAAGACATTTAAAATGATAACAACAGACAGACTGAACATGTGTTAATGATGAGTGTGAGTTAATTGACTACAACCGAACAGACACACAGAAAAAGACTTTAATTAGAGTTAAGATAGACATCAAATACTGCGCTGATTGAGAAATAAAAAAGGAATAATGCAGATAGATAGATTAATGCTGTAAATAATAACTGTGTAAATAAATTAAAATTAAAATTAATTATTTTATTTTTATTTGGACCTCGATCCCTCACGAACTCGGATACATCCCTTTGGAGTATTGTAACAATACTACAATGTTAACGCAGGAAAACAAAAATAAAACTTTTGCTATAAATTTAAACATTATACTCGCTACGCAACGTCAAGACTTTGAATTATTTGTTCTTAATTTGCTGCCAACTTAACTGGGAGCGACAAGCTAGTTTGTAATATAGCACGTGTACAGTTGACAGGAAGTGATGTTCCAACCATAAGCTTATGGTTCGCCCCTTTTGAAGAAATTATTCGTTTTCGCGTCATAATTTCGGATTCATAATAAGTACAAAAATATACGATTATAAAAAATTTTCATTTTACAAGTTGTTTAATATTTTTGAGTGCAATTTTAATTGTGCGTTATATACTTGTAAAAAGTCGAGAACTTATCAATAAAATATAAATATGTTCTTGACATGTTACAACAAGCAGAGAACATCCAATCGAAACTACGCACAAAAATATCAAACAACTTGTAAAATGTAAATTTTCTATAATCGTACATTTCAGTCATTATTATGAATCCGAAATTATGAGGCGAAAACGAAGAATTTCTGCAAAAAAGGTGAAACCGAGCGTTAAGTTAAAGAAAACCTATTTTCGTCTTCTGTGCGTGTACCTTGGCTTGTCGATAGCCAATACAACTGTGAAAATCACACGGCCGTGCGAACACAAATTTTAATAATAACATGATGTTACTGATAAAACTAAGAAGCCTACTTTCATCAACATAGCTGCAATTAATTTTGAACTACATTTTTAAAAGCTGAGCTGGTAGGTTGCATCTACTTCTATTTGAAAGCAATATCATTGGAAATGAAACCAGAAACGTATGCAACAATAGTGAGAATTACAAATACACGCGGGACTTGAACCCAGAAAATATCGTGTAATAAGGTAGCATGCAATGCACTGCTTTATGGAGGTTGGATTCGGAGAATCAACTTCGGATTTAATCAGTCTAATGTTTCGAATTATAAAGTTTACTATAATATATACAGCGCCGTCAATTTAAAAATTAGTGACTGAGCCACTTAAAACACGATTTGGTATCTGATGTATGGTATAATATAACTTTATTTTATTTGATGCTATAGTACAAAATTGAAAAAAAAAGAGGCTTTATATAAGATAATTCTTTTGTTAACTGTCTAATAAAATTTTTGTTTAATTTTGGTTTAATTGTTTAGTGTATGTGGCAAAATTCCGTAAATTATTTATGATGCCGTCATTTTGAATATCGTTGTCTGACCCATTGAAATCATGAAAGTTTACATGGACCTTTGTAGCATTTATAGTGTGTACAATTTGCTACAAATTAATTTAAATGTTCAATTTTAACATTTGGTGGGATTCGGTTGATTGGTACTCGAGATATGGCATAAAACCTTCATAATTTTAATGTGGCGATCTTCATACTTGGAGGACAAAAAGTAATTTAGTAGCACATTCGATGATTGTATACTGCCAATATACGTAGTAAAATTAAAATACATTACATAGTTTCGTAGATATCGCCCACAAAAACTAGAACGATTTTATAGGCGCAATTCTGAAAATAAGTGCGCCACACTTAAAAATTACCTATATTAATATGGGCTACCACAGTACAACATCTTTGCCAAATTTTGTAAGAATGGGCTATTTGATTCCTGAGATATGAAATAAAAACTAAATTTTTTATTTTTGGGGGTATCATACAAAATGCACAGAAATGAATCTCGAATATAAATATTTGATAGCTGTAATATGAACTGCCAGCTTACAAATTTAAGTTGGAATTTGTTTCGTTGATAAATTATATATAGTTAAAATATTTATATAGCCACCATATTGAAAATAAGTGCCTGACATACTTCAAGCATACATGTTTACACCACCTACTGCAGTACTATTTGTTTGCCAAATTCGGTGGGAATCTGTCAATTGTTTCCCAAGATACAACATTAAAACTTAATTTACTCCTAGGTCCCTACCTTACAAAATGGAGGACAAAATATACTCTATGTAGATGCAGTTGCTAATTGTAATATCTACTGGCCGCATACAAAGTTAAGTTGGAATTGATAACATGGTTTAAACGATATAGCATTGTAAGCTAAAAATGGCTATAAGGACGCCATTTTTAAAATAAGTGTCCGACACACTTAAAGAATACCATTTAATATAATCTGCCTCAGTACTACTTGTTTGCCAAATTTGATAGGATTCGGACAATTATTTCCTGTGATATGATAAAATATTTTTTTATATGCCTGGCACTTTCATGAAAAATGGCTGACAAAAGATTCTCTAAGTAGATACAGTTGATAGTTGTAATATCTACTGATAGCATACAATGATAAGTTGGAAATAATTCAATGATTTCGACAATATAGCATTTAAAGCTAAAATAGTTAAATGCCCAACATTTTGAAAAGAAGTTTCTGAAGTATTTTAAAAAAACATTCAATTTTACATCAGCTGCCGCAGTACTATTTGTTTGCCAAATTTGATAGCAATTGGTCAATTGTTTCCCGAGGTATGACATAAAAACTTTATTATTAGCATGGCACTATCTTCTAAAATGGAGGACAACATATTGTCCGTGTAGATACAGTTGATAGATGTAATATGTACTACCAGCTTACAAAGTTATGTTGGAATTTATTATATAGTTTCGTAGATATATCATTCTAAGCTAAAATAGCTATATGGCTGCCATTTTGAAAATATTTGTTTAATATGCTTAAACATATCACTTAACATAATCTGCATCAGTACTACTAGTATGCCAAATTTTGTAGGAATCGGTTAAAATTTCACCGAGATATGACATAACTTTATTTATTCGTATGACGCGTTATTCCAAAATGGCTGACAAAAGTGTTTACGTGTTGGGGTACGTTATGCTTGTAACAGATACTTTCAGTGTACTTAATTTGGTCGAAATGGTTTTAATGTTGTAGTAGATATACCAAATAATTCTAAAAAATTTGCATGGCTGTTATTTTGTGAATAAGTACCTAATCAAGTTTAATTACTTACGTTAACTTGGCCTGTCACAGTTCTACTTACCTGTCAATTTGGGGAGTTTTGGTTTAATAACTTTCGAGATTTAATGTAAATTTGCGATTCTTAATTTGGTGCTATTTTCCAAAATGGTGGATAAATAACAATATCCATATAAAATTTGAATGCTTATGTGATGCTCGGCCAGTATACAAAAGTTGGTTTCAATCAGTTGAATGTTTTTCTGAGATATGAAATATCACCCCAAATATTAAAATACCCGCCATTTTGAAAGTAAGTGCCTGAAGTGTTCGAAAACTATACAAGAAGTTACTGATAACTAATGAACCTACTTTCCTCTACGTGCGTGTAAATAAATTTTAGTGAAATACTTAAAAGCTTAGATGGCAGGTAGGCGTTGACATCTCATTGACAGCAATATCATTATAGATGAAACCAGCAACATGTGAAACAGTACCAAGAAAATTGAAATACACAAGTTGACGCCTGCGGCGTCCCTATATTTTATTCGTCCGTACCACTCTCTAACGAAGCTCACAGGCGAACGACATCAATCAGGATTTAGGGCCTGGCAGCCGTGACGAAGGGAACTGCGCC
>NQII01004045.1:0-86891 GCA_002778355.1 Clitarchus hookeri
GAAATCAAACCCAGTTTACCTTTGTAGGATAGTGCTCTAGCTACTATACCAACTGCGGCCCCAGCAGACCAGAGACACACAGAACCTGTCTGCTTATGCCAAGAGCTATCACTAGGCAATGCAAGCTAACAATTTAGAGGCAGCTATATCAGCTGTCACCTACACCAGTAAGACATAATGAAGACGCTCAAAGATTAGCTCAATGTTCCATCTTAATTAACCAAGCCCAAAGAATGTAACATCACTGAAAAGTGTGGTGAAGCTGGGACATACTTTGTTAGCTAACTAACAAGACGTTTCGAGAAACTAATATATTTAATAATTTGTCATTTTTAATTCTTTGCAATATCTCTTTACATTCACACAAAATTTTTTTAATGACCACCCTAAATTTATATATTTGTAAAACTTGTAACATGAAAAATACTCACGTTTTATACTTGAACAACATTTGATGGTAGTGCTCATTACTTTGAACATCTTGGAAGAAATCAACTATGTGCCTCATGAAGAAGACGTTGTTTGATTTAAAAGCTTCCCCTAAGGTCGAGAAAGTAACTGTGGTGAAATTCAAAATGTCAGGAACTTCACCAGAAATGTTTTCCATAGCTATCAACAGCTTGCATACCTAAGAAAAATTTCTCATGAACAAATACCAGTATAAAACAACNAAATGTTTTCCATAGCTATCAACAGCTTGCATACCTAAGAAAAATTTCTCATGAACAAATACCAGTATAAAACAACATATGTATATTCTTAAATAAATGTGAAAATAAAATGATGGTTCCTGGCCACATTACATTTGTTTGTCTTGTAATATTACAAAATNAATGTGAAAATAAAATGATGGTTCCTGGCCACATTACATTTGTTTGTCTTGTAATATTACAAAATTTTTTACATGTAGCATTAAAAATAAAGTACATTTTGACACACAAGAGTTTAATACGTATGAATTTTTTCATTGGAAAACTACTCTATCTCTACAATCTTGAAAACAAAATTGTATTACATAATATATATGTGTGTACGCACACGTGCGTGTGTGTGTGTTTTTTTCTTTTCAAAACATTAAAAATTAATTTTTTTAACATTGCAAAGATTTAAAAAACAAAGTATTTTAAATTAAGCTGTGTACAAAAAATAAACATTCCATTCTGGAATAACAGAGTTGTTCAGAGTGCTAAGTAAAACAGGGAAGCAACTTCTCACAACAACTGTAAATGAAATGAAATGAAAGCTGCAGCTTGATCAAAGGATGTTCACATCTATTCTGCAATTATATTTTATTCATGATAGAAAATTTTTTGCATCTAACATACCCTAGCCAGATGCCCTCCACAACAAATTTAGCAGGATGGTAATTCTGTTAGGTACCTCTTCTGTAAAACTGGAGGGAACTAGTCGAAGCGGTTTGTGCTATGACAAGTTGTAGCCAAAGGTATGGTCTGTCTCATATAAGTTGGCGAGATTCTGACAGTCAGTGAGTGGCAACTTGATGTATACAAAACAAACAAAGTGCCATTTACAAAATCCTGTATCAGCTGATGCATGAACGAACAAAAGTTAATATTACTTTGGCTATTNTGAACGAACAAAAGTTAATATTACTTTGGCTATTCTGTTTGAGCAGCTCTTAATATTGAAGTCTTGAGAGCCGATGAGGGTGAAATGAGGTGACTACAGAGCAGCGCTGGAATGCAAGGGTGGGGGAAACCACGGATCCCGAGAAAAACTGCCAGCCAACAGCATTGTCCGGCACGATTCCTATGTGCAAAAAGGTGAGAGGTGAGTAGTCTGATCACTACACCACCGCTGTCTTGAATGACTGTGGAGTGACAACCGGTAACATAATTAACATTACACTAAAAGTAGGTGCCCTACTTGAAAAAAAAAAAAATTCAAATAATGGTCACACCATTAGTTTGAAAAAAAAATAGTATAAGATAAGCAACGATTATACAATAAAATACTGTATGTTAATTTATGAAAAAAACTCAACACANAAAAAAAATAGTATAAGATAAGCAACGATTATACAATAAAATACTGTATGTTAATTTATGAAAAAAACTCAACACACAAAGAATTATCAGGTCAACTTAAATTATGTTCAATTTAGTTTCTTTTAGCAAATTTTTGAGTAACTTTGAAATTTCTTGTAGTAAAACAATTATTTATGCNTTATGTTCAATTTAGTTTCTTTTAGCAAATTTTTGAGTAACTTTGAAATTTCTTGTAGTAAAACAATTATTTATGCGATAATTTCAACTGCATGTGTATTAAAATTTACCTCTTCTTCATGCCACGGAAAATTACTAATCCACATACTTTGGTTGTTGCTGTCAACCGACAGCTTATCCTGCTGTAACATTCACAGTTACTTCCCTCAAATGCACAAAATCATACTGAAAATGTTGAAATAGAAGTGACAATTTCCCATGAAAAATGATTTTGGGAACTAAGTTTAAAATTCCAGTTCCCCAAAAGAAAAATGATTCACATCATATTGTACCATGTAAACAGCAAATTGTAAGGTGGGAAAAAAATAAGGTTGTACAAAAAGGGCAAATATGCAACAAAACATGTAATTCTAACCATACCATATATGATTGTCATNAAAAAATAAGGTTGTACAAAAAGGGCAAATATGCAACAAAACATGTAATTCTAACCATACCATATATGATTGTCATTATTTAAGAGAAAACTCCCTTGGCTTATGTGCCACATAGCTGCATTTTATCTGAAAAAGTGCATTTTACTGTGTTTATACAGTCTCAGGACACTTTTGTGGCGGGTAGTGATAGCAATTCCCTTTGCTTATGGAGTACAAAACCAAGTTGAATTTGTAATTGCAGCCTGCATAAGAAGGTTTATGAACCAATCAGCTGCTGACAAACTCATTGCGTATTGGTTATAGCAGCAAAAAGGAGGTGAGAAAGAAACTAACTGGGCTGGCAAGTAAGACTAACAAAGCCTCTATCCTTCCTCCTGCATACCCACAGCTAAATGTGTTTTATCAANAACTGGGCTGGCAAGTAAGACTAACAAAGCCTCTATCCTTCCTCCTGCATACCCACAGCTAAATGTGTTTTATCACGGACAGACAGACAATCTAGTGGCATCAGTCTACTGTATTAAGTTTCAGAGCTACCTTGTAAGCCTAGAGCATCATCAGTTATATGCATTTGGAAGCGGCAGAGGAAATGTNGTATTAAGTTTCAGAGCTACCTTGTAAGCCTAGAGCATCATCAGTTATATGCATTTGGAAGCGGCAGAGGAAATGTGCATTATTAATGTATGGATTAATACAGCTGGGCCCAAAACCTTTATGGTGTGCTAGACCACAAGGGGGCTTGCCCTATGCAATTTAGAGATGGCAGACAAACTGTTCCTGTTTACAACTGAAGTAAAGAGTAAGGTGGCATTTATGTAGCAGAGCTGTGGTGATCATTTGAATAACCCAGTGTACACTGCCTTATTTTTTTATAGTAGAAATATTTCTGTACCAATGTTGAGGTAATAATTTGAATAGTAAGATCTACACTGCCTTGTTTCCTTCTTTGTAGACATGTAGAATCTCCCAGCCTCAAAGCCACCATATCTACTTAGTATGGTTTAAGGATGCCAGTGGTATGGTCAACATGAATGAGAGAAGGATGGTTGAGCAGAGCCAACTGCCAATGGCATCTGTGGGACCCACTTGTTCATTGGCAGCACCTTAGATCCCATCCCTAATTTGGAATTTTTACTCCTTTGGGATGGGTTAAGAAAAATATTCTAAGTGTATTGCAGGGCTGAGCNCCCATCCCTAATTTGGAATTTTTACTCCTTTGGGATGGGTTAAGAAAAATATTCTAAGTGTATTGCAGGGCTGAGCGTCAATGGTGGAAGAACCAATCTTAACAGGCTTCACAGCAATAACATAGGGGCCATTATTACCTCCTAAAAATTGATACTTCTAAGGGCTTGTATTACCTCTTCCGAATAATAAAACTGGCTGATAGCTATCATTCGTATAGGCTGTCCATTGTATACAGTCAGTTATTGTGTATTATGACCTCTAAATAACAACTGAATAGCTATGCTACTTATTCAATACAATTAATGGTTCTTGG
This sequence comes from Clitarchus hookeri, assembly GCA_002778355.1. Classification (NCBI taxonomy): domain Eukaryota; kingdom Metazoa; phylum Arthropoda; class Insecta; order Phasmatodea; family Phasmatidae; genus Clitarchus; species Clitarchus hookeri. Next base: position 4,125 of record NQII01004045.1, read on the forward strand.
TTAGTTTTTTCATATGTTGGTCGTGAAATTCTATTTGTAGGGTTCGCAAAGAGAATTAAAGTGTTAATATATTGTTGTACTTGTATGTGCATGTCGAAAAGTTGAGCTGATGCTGAAACTTGAGACGTATACAGAAAGAGCATACTTTGCTAACATCCCAGATTTCCACTATTTCACATGATTAATTAGAACAGTTAATAAACAGTGATACATGTGAATAATAGCAGTGAAATCAGCGTTCACGGCGTAAGAGATTCTGTAAAAACCATTACATTTATNCAGTGATACATGTGAATAATAGCAGTGAAATCAGCGTTCACGGCGTAAGAGATTCTGTAAAAACCATTACATTTATGAAAATTATGTTGATCTTTAACTATAGAGTAGGGTTGGATCTCTGGTTGCCACTTCGTAAAATTTGAACATATGTTCAGGTTTATTAAATACAGAGCAACAAAATTGAAGAAATCCTGTAGACAAAAAACAGTTAATTATTATTAAAATCGAAAAATAAAATAAAAAAAAGAAAACCAAAAACTTATTTGCTGATGTAACACTGAAATTTACAAAACCTAAATTTATTTATAACAAACTGTACAATTACTTCCGCAGCAATACATGAATTGTGCAATTTCAACCCATTTCCGTACTGGTTTGGGACGTGAAAATTCACGAAAGCACCAAGAGATGCCTGGCGCTATGCGCACATATATTAATTTCAAAAGGTCATCACAGCTGCCAAGCCGGCTCCAGATAACTTATTGTACTCCTTACAAGTAAGTATCGTAAAACCACGAATCTAAAAATGGTTTAAAAAAGAATAAGTATAGAGGATACATACTTTTTTCTGCATGGTGGAAAAGAAACCGTAATCTTTTGCCGAGTTGTGAATGAATAAAGGGAAAGTATTTCTTTATATACATATATATGTATAGGACTGTGTGTGTAATAAAATACTATCATCATACATAAAAATTTCAATAACTTTACCAATACCTAAGTACTAGCACGTTTAAACAGTTTCGGCTTTTCATATGCAGCAGAATTACAAAACACATATGTAGGCCTACTTAAAGATTTAATAAACATGTTTTTTCATAAAAACATTGGGGTGAATAGCCAATGAAAAATATTAACGATTTTACAGGACGTCATGTGTATATGTGAAGTCACAATAAATTTCTGTATGTTTGTGTTTAATTCTACGTCTGGGTTACGGACTGTCTTAAATTTTTATATTAAAAAAAATTGTATCACCAAATTGTAATGCAATTTTTGTATATGTAAGATAGCAGTTATGGTCACTAAAAATCTAAGTTCTACTGTGTGCACGCCTATGACATACTTCATGCGGACATTGTCTGAGCTTCGCCGAGTCATATGCTGAAAGAAAGCAAAAACAGGTGCCTTGTGCAGCGGGAAAAGCTCTTCAAAAGCAAACTCATCACTAGGAAAATATCCAGCCAAATTATTTCCAATTTTAAGGACAAATCATTTAACGTTTCTAATATTATTTAGTTAATATTATATAGCAATAATATTTTCTTCATTTTGTAATGATGCAGTTAATACGTAATAATTTAATTAGGACATTTGGTTCATTTTCCTTTGTTTTACGAGGAATTGTAATTGCTTATCAGTATTTGAATTTTGGCAATGTTAGAATGTTAATCTATCATGCGTTTTCTTTTTCTGAAATTGCGATTGAAGTTGCGTCAGTAATCTGAAATAAGGATTGTTACCACTTTTGTAGGCATTTTTTCCTTTGAGAATGTTCTAGAAATTTGATTATTTAACTTCTACACAGTTCGGCTGGCGTGGGAAAAAGGTTGCGATAGGGGTCTCCAGATATTCCGAAGGGATACTGTACCACGCCATCCATGCCCTTATTTGGTTAGGTTTTAGGCACCCTGGTGTTTGTAGTGGGGGTAGAGCGCGTGGCGACTATAGCCGTTAGCGCCTGCCACCCGCCAACAGTCGACGACTAGCTCCCTGAGAAGACACGTCGAGCGTAGCAAATTTCGCCCACACCGGCACGCACACATGACCATACTCCTTTCTTTTTTTAACTTCAATTTTTGGCAAGACCTTTAATCTACTAGTGTGGGAGGTCACTAGCGTGCCAGGAGGGAACTAATGTCTCTCCTGCCTTCGTAATTTTCTTGCGATGCAAATTTTGAGTGACGTGCATAAATAACACAAACCAACGATAAAAAACTTTTTCTAATTATTTTGCAGGATTCTTGGTGTGCTGAGTCCGAAAATAATAATTAAAAAGTCATAACACCCACCATTTTTTCACATTTGAATATACAAAATGTGTGAAATTAATTTATTATCTAATATCTGTGCATTTTTATATACTTTATTTATATATATATTTTATAAACATTTTTATATACTTGATATACATTTTTAATATACTAAAACATACAGTAAATCTAAATGAAATTAGGTTGGAAGTGGTGGTACGACTGTTTGTTTTCTTTCAGTCAACACATCCTCACTTTTCAGCTTTTGGCCCATGTGCTCCAAGTATGGTTAATCGCGGTTGTAAAAACATTCCTAACAGTTTTTGTTATATATGTGGTGAGTTTGTAATTAAAAAACATCAAAGAAACATTACAGAGTTTGTTAAAAAAAAATGTACTTGGTATATTTTGGAATAAAACTCGGTGATCAAGAAAAACCTTGGGCTCCACACAAGGTATGCTATGCTTGTGTTGAAGACCTAAGAAAATTGTCAAAAAAAGAAGAGACAGCTTTTAGATTTGCAGTACCCATGATATGGAGAGAACCAAAAAATCATTCAGACAATTGTTATTTTTGTAGCATTGATGTTACTGGATATAACTCCAAAAATAAGAAAGTAATTGTCTACCCTAATCTTCCTTCAGCTATTCGGCCAGTGTCCGGGACTTCCTGTCCCTGAGCCACCACAGGCTATTGGCTATTGATGATGTTTTACTTGATCAGTACAGTGAAACTGAATCTGATGAAGGTAAACTGGATGATGATGAGTTCCAATGTTCTCCAGAAAATTTAGAACCTCAGTTGTTTACACAGGCTGAGTTAAATGATTTGGTAAGAGATTTGGGTTTGACTAAAGAGAAAGCTGAATTGCTTGGCTCTAGGCTAAAAGAAAAACATTTGTTGGCACCTAGAGTATCTATTTATCAATATAGAACAAGAGATCAACAGTTTGCTAAGTTTTTTAAGCAAGAACAGGATTTGGTGTACTACCATGATATTGGTGGTCTAATGAATGAATTTGGAATTGAGTAAAACCATGAAGAATGGAGGCTTTTTATAGACTCATCAAAAACTGGCTTAAAAGCTGTTCTTTTAAACAATGGTAATACTTATGCTTCACTGCCTGTGGCTCATTCAGTCCATATGAAGGAAACTTACGAAAATCTAGACATTATTTTAAAGGAAATTAACTATCCTGCTCACGATTGGATGATGTGTGGAGATTTGAAAGTTGTTTGCATGCTCCTAGGCCAACAAAAGGGATTTACTAAATTTCCATGTTTTATATGTGAGTGGGACAGCAGAGCAAGGGATCAACACTGGTCCATAAAACAATAGCCTGCAAGAAAAACCTTGACACCTGGAAAGAAGAACATTTTGCATAAAACTTTAATAGATCCAAAAAAAATTCTTCTACCACCTCTTCACGTTAAATTAGGTTTAATAAAACAGTTTGTAAAAGCCTTGCCTAAAGATGGTGAATGTTTTAAGTATTTATGTGAGAATTTTCCTCATTTATCAGGAGCCAAACTGAAAGAAGGGGTTTTCTTTGGGCCTGACATTCGTAAATGATGATTGATTCCAACTTTGAAACAAAAATGACTACAAAGGAAAAGGAGGCTTGGATATCATTTAAGCAAGTTGTGACTAAGTTTTTGGGCAATGTTAAAGACCCAAACTATGAGCTTATCGTAAGTAATATGATAGACAAGTTCAAATATCTGGGATGCCTGATGAGCCTTAAAGTCCACTTCTTACACAACCATTTTGACTTTTTCCCTGACAACTTAGGAGATGTGAGTGAAGAGCAGGGGGAGCGGTTTCACCAGGACATCAAAGTGATGGAGAAACGTTACCAGGGACGGTGGAATGTCAGCATGATGGGTGGTTACTGCTTGTCACTTCACCGAGAACAACACAATGCATCACATCGGAGAAAAAGCTACATAAGAAGCTTCAAAGAGAATAGAGAAAGGTGAAAAATATCAAAAATTAACACTTAAAATGTATGTAATGAATTTTTTTAAATACAATTGCATAGATTGCATTTTTAAATACAAATGCATGTTGTGAGAGAACTGTGGGTGATACAAAAAAAACTGNAATACAATTGCATAGATTGCATTTTTAAATACAAATGCATGTTGTGAGAGAACTGTGGGTGATACAAAAAAAACTGAAGCCAGATTCGATTTCAGCATCCAAAAATACATAAGATTCCGCTGCATTTATTTAAAAAGTTTTCACAAAATATTTTTTTTGTTGGTCTGTGTAATGAACTACTGCAGCACTGTTCTGAGATTCGACTGGCTTGTTAAGCTGACTGTTAGTGACTCTGCATTAATGGAAGGCTGTGAACTGTTTTTTTAACTTGAAAATAAATACGGAGGAAATAAACAGACAATTGAATTCTATTATTTTATTTTTAATATGGCACCTTTATATAAGTCTCATGTATCTACCAAGTGAGTCAAACCGAGCTGTGATTTCCAGTCGCCAAATCTGACGTCTGCAAGATTACAATTTCATATNTATCTACCAAGTGAGTCAAACCGAGCTGTGATTTCCAGTCGCCAAATCTGACGTCTGCAAGATTACAATTTCATATTGACAAGCACCAAAGCTGCCGCTTGGTAGAAAGTGTTTATACTGGTGTCTAAAGGGCCAATTTACTACTTAAGTAAACACAGGGCGATTGGAGTTCAAAAACAATCTAGTTTTATTATTCCTNGGAACACTGCGTTTCTGGATAATGTGCAAGTGTAAAATGACATACAAACACCACGAAACCTGTTGCTGTCAACAAATTAATTCATGGAAATAATAACGGGTACCACTCTTATTGCAAGCCATTCGACATGATGATGCGGTAGCATGTGTGGAATCTTATTGATGGGATATGAATCCGCATGTTTCAATTGACGAAAAAGGTTGACTTGTGTAAACACCCTAACCCCCACTGTTTTCGGGTAATTAGAGTTTAAAATTTTAAAAGAATTATGTTCAAAACCTGGCAAGTGTGCAACAGGCACAACATCCAATAATGAATGGTTGTGAATATCAAAGGGACAAGATAACAGAGAGAGGACTGAAACATTCAGACATATGAGGTAACAAATTTATGGTGGTGGTTTACCAGCATTTTCTTGTTAAGTTGTAGCAATAAGAGAATTCCAGGTAAATTCACATTGTCATTTATTACATAATGAAATGCAATACTTCGGTATAAACGAGCCTTAGATGAGGTGCTAAAACTGTCGGGCTCCAACCTTGCTGAAGAGTGTACATCGATGATGCCACAATTGCTGAACACGGTCAAACATGCCGGGTGTGGTTCTTATGATTTCTGCAGCAGCATGTATTCTGGCCATGAGATCCTCCAGAGACGCTTTTGGAGTCTCGTACACAGAACACTTCATTGCACCACACAAGTAAAAGTCAAGCTGTGTAATATTTGGGGGACCTAGCAGGCCATAACCTCGGCCTATCCATTTACCTAGAAACATGGTATCAAGGTACACTCGAACATGTGCACAAGTGCGGTGGTGCACCGTCATGCTGCAGCCACATTTCTTGTCGAATCCCAGGTGAAACGTCTTCCACTCTGGCAAAACCTGTTCCAAAAACACGATGTACCGGCCAGCATTTAAGTGAGCGGGCAACATGTATGGCGCAATCAAACTGTCATCTACAATACCACACCATACTTTAACACTTTAACACTCAATTGCTCCTGGTAATTGCAGATGAAGAGCACGTGAGTGTTCACCTACACCCACACGTCACTGTTACGAGACGTCAACACACATTCTCTTGTGAATCGCGCTTCATCAGTACACAACATGACACTTGGGAAATGTGGCTTCACTGCACATCATTGTAAACACCACTGCACGAACTGTAAACATTGTGGGTAGTCTTCAACCTTCAAATGGTGCACTTTTTGTTGGCGATATGGATGGAGCAGCTGTTCATGCACAACTCTCCACACATTCATGTGCCCAGTGTGGACCACATGCGCCACTTGATGGGTGCTGGTAGATGGCAACTCATGGAACCTCTGCAGCACCTCCTCCTCAAAGTGAGATGTTCATACCGACCTTGGACGGCCAGCATTAGGCCTGTACTCCTGATTGCTGTGACGTCACATAAACACACTGCGTGACTCTATTACTCACTGTAAATGTCCCCTGTTCGTGAAGCCTCCTATCAATGGCTGTGAACGTTGAATGATGTGGCATACGTCTGTTTAGATACCTTTCCCTGTACATTCGTGCTGCAACTCTACTGTTGCACTGCGCAGCCCCATACACAAGGTGAATGTCAGCCATTTCAGACCATGTAAAATTATCCATTTCGTGATACTCCAACTAAACCTCTGTTTCTCTCCGCTAAACACTAGTACAATNCACATGCGCCACTTGATGGGTGCTGGTAGATGGCAACTCATGGAACCTCTGCAGCACCTCCTCCTCAAAGTGAGATGTTCATACCGACCTTGGACGGCCAGCATTAGGCCTGTACTCCTGATTGCTGTGACGTCACATAAACATACTGCGTGACTCTATTACTCACTGTAAATGTCCCCTGTTCGTGAAGCCTCCTATCAATGGCTCTGAACGTTGAATGATGTGGCATACATCTGTTTAGATACCTTTCCCTGTACATTCGTGCTGCAACTCTACTGTTGCACTGCGCAGCCCCATACACAAGGTGAATGTCAGCCATTTCAGACCATGTAAAATTATCCATTTCGTGATACTCCAACTAAACCTCTGTTTCTCTCCGCTAAACACTAGTACAATAGTTTTGACTGAGTAAACGATTGAACATATCACAGAACACATAGGACAAAGACCCTCCACTTGACGAAGGGGTGTGTTGTGTGGCGGCCTACATGGTAGGCCGTTATGACCGGCAATTAATCTTCCATGTAACTGTATGATGCCATCCCTCATGCAACCGTGTTGTGATACCTGCATACAAACGGTGTTTACCTGCACCAGCCTTGTATATGAGTTGGCCATGATAACCATTTCACAAATTCAATTTACAACTTACAACTCATCCACGATCACACCACACACAAGTCNACACACACAAGTTGATTCTTACACAGAAGAGACACTTGGTAACTGTGGTATGGACATTGATGTTGTCATACAATGATCAATTACTACTGTAAACTCTACATTATTGATATTGATGTGATAGCAAATACAGTTAATAGTCTATGGTAGTAATTTATAATGAAAATTGTGAATCCTAACTCAATATTCAACACACTCGTAAAAAAAAACAGAATTTAAAAATACACCAACAGATAGCACTAAATATTAAAATATTTCAAAGTAGAAAATAACAATATAAAAATTGTAAAATCATGTAACAGAAAATTATACCATAAAAATATGATTAAAGAAGAATTAAATGATGTGCAGTGTCTATTTAGTAGTCCAGTTTTTATTTAGAAAACTCAATATTAAAATTGGCCAGGACGTATTGTGAACTACGCTTCTAAACACAATTCCTCATCCCGGCAAACACGGTGATGTCCTGTCCGATATAATTGGCGTACACGAGAATCAAGCTTTAACCCTGATATATTTTTACTGAAATATATTTGTTATTTATAGGCACACTGCATACCTAATCCGCAAGTATAATTCAACATTCAATAGTTTTAATAGTAAACGACGACAAGAAATCCTGTTTATTCAGAGATATGCAAGTGCATTAAATAATTATTCTTAACCCAACACTTCAAAATTATTTGGCTGATTTTAGATTTCCCTACCCCCTTTCCCGTTCTTGACCACTGAAACAAAGTAATTCGTTGTCAGAATCACTATCAGTTCACCGTCTCATCGCTGTCATGTTTGTTTCCCATTTATCAGCCGAATAAGGAGCAACTGGAAGGTCAGAGCATAGACTAAAGATGAGGTAGACTGCTTATTCGTCTTCTGCGCATGTACCCAACATTGATCTACCCCCAAGGAACACAACTGTCAAAGTCACATGGTCAACAGTGATGAACATGTTTGTTTATATCTTAATTTTCAAAAGGCAAGCACTTTTAAATTAATAAAATACATTCACCAATTTTAATTTAATCAAACTGCATTATAAATTGGTTAGAGGAAGTATACAAACAACTGAAAACACTTGTTTGCTAAACGTGTTCCAACCTCAAATCCTATCCATGCCATTTTTGCTAGGAATTGGCAGAAACACAGTTCAATCTTCGGACACGGAGATTAGTTGTGCGCAGCCAGCGAGATCGGTCTACCTCATCTTTAGTCTATAGGCCAGAGCACTGAACAGGCTATTAGGAGGATAGGTATTTGAATAACCATAATTCAGGGGTCGTAATAAACGTTTTGTAACTATCTAGATAATAAATTTTAATCAGAGGTGGTAATAGAGATCCTACGCTAAATAATGGAGAACATGAAGGGGGAGACATTAGATATAATGTACAAAATAGCATAAAATTTAAATTACACTTTTTTTCCCCAGAATAAGAGAAAGACGTCAATATTTAAAAATGGGCTTTGAAAGCTAAGAACACACCAGGGCTAAAGAGGCTACCATAATAATACCGACAAGAGGAGCAACTGTGGGTAAACCATGGATGTGTGTACAGTAGAACCCTTCTGTTAAGACCCTTCATGGTTTCCAGGAATAGGGTTATTGGTGAGGGATGGTCTTAATAAAGGGTTTGGAAAATTTTACAGATTTTGACCCACCTGACCCTTATACATCAAAATGGGGATGGTATCTATTTTTACATATGTACTGCTTGGAGTACAGTATTTTACAAGAGAAACACAATGCATAACGCCTTATTTTTTGGCTGATTTCCCTCAAATTTCCAACTTTTTTTTACAGAATTTTTCATGGTTCTCCAAAAATGGATTTTTTAAAGAGAAATTATCTTAATAAAAGAGGTTGCAACAATGAGGTTCTATTGTATAAATTATGTAAATGTAATGTGTACCACGTGCGCGTCATGTCTACCTCCCAGGCCACGTGGTTCATATAGAACTTTAAAAAATTTCCTCAAATTGCAATGGATAAAGAACTAGATAAACTTATCAAGACTATACTCAAAGAGTTGACTGTGAATGCAATATTTCTCATTAAAATTTAATGTGACATAGGCAGGGCAACAGACCAAAATTTGGTTGAAAGTCATGGAGTGAGAACCCTTGACAATGCATGAAGTGAACTAAAAAAATATGAAAGAAAAAGCAACATGAAAGTAAGTACCAGCTGTGCTTCCTGGAAACCTATTCCTTGACAGAAACAGATGTCCTTACACACACCTCACCATAGTAACACAGTTCTAAAAAGCTAAGACTACAGAAAAAGCATCATGTTTCTAACACCTGACCAGACCTTCTGAACTCAAGTAACGTTTCTAACAAACAAACAAACAAACAAACAAACAAACAAACTTTTTGTTCTTTTTAGTACCGTAGGTAAAAATAATTATAATGTAAATTACCTTGTAAAGAAGTCACAATTCAAAGCAAGCCATACCTGGAACCTGGTGTTCATGTGAACATTCTGCACTTTGAGGATGACATTCAAGAACTGCTTGATGTCAACAGTTCGCACTAGTAGGTACAAGGCCAGGATATTCTTGTAGCACAAGTTGGCCAGCACCCCGAGTGCCAACTCAGCAACTTCTTTCTCACTCCCTTCGATCATCTGAGTGAGCACTGGGATCAGGTTCCTCAGATGANCATCAGGTTCCTCAGATGAGGCTCCTGCCATGAGATTTTCACTCCATATGTCAACTCCTATAAAAAATACACCATTACAATCATCTGCAAGCACACTTCATCCTGGGTTAAGGGTTCCACTTGCCTCATCGCCTCTACACCCCAGGTGCTCAACTGGCATGCAGTATTTCCACCAGCAATTCCCCTGAACGTGACTTAAACAGAGACCCTATATTTTTATGGCACGCTAATAAAGATAAAAGTAAAGTTTCTGAATAGAAAATTTAAGAGCTAAAATTGTTTCTCAAAACACCCACTTTAACCCATTTCACATTTTAAAAAATCCTTAGAGATGAAATGATAACTTGAAACTTATCTTTGGGCATAAAATGTTTCTAATGCCTTTCATGTTTAGACACCGCTAAAATATCTAACTATTTTTTTAAGTACATGATCTTCTACCAAACCTCTGCAATGCATTTCGTGCACCAGCCAGGTGGAACCCTCAAGAACCAACCTCTGAATTCAGAGCCCGTGACATCAGACCCAAAATCATTTGGAAGAGTTAAAATTTTTTGTGATACTACACAATTTCATAACATTCATTTCCAGATCAAGCGGTAGTGAGATTCTTTTTCATACCAGAAGAAACTAGTAGTGAGAATGCAAACTTGTTAATAAAATGATGTATTTGCAATAAACATATTAGTTTCATTCAGGTGTTTCAGTTGGTGTAAAAGTGTTTCAATAAAAATGTTTTCTAGCTTCTACACTTTATAAAGTGAGATGTAAAATTGTTTTGTTATAATAATCCCTGTAGTTGACATTATTAGAGCTACAGAGTGTATTTTTAGAATATTTTCCAAAGTAAAGATACGCTTATGAGATCATTTTAAGTGTGTGTGCATGTCATGTCCATCTCCCCTGAAATTTCAAATATTTGCACAGGCTTTCACTACACTTGANCAAATATTTGCACAGGCTTTCACTACACTTGATACACATAGTAAAGATGCCAAACTTTTGTAGTTTTCGACAATGCTGGTTGCTTCTTTTTAAAACGGCTGTCATTAAAAATTTTTTGGGTGTTCTGTATTCTACTGCATAATGTTTGCAAGTTTATTCTAAAAAATGTCTTCAAAATTTGGGGTGTGACTATTATCTGAATCAATGGATGTTAACAATTTCCATAAGTAAATTGCAATGGAGGTCAGCACTTGACCTCCATTCCCTGCAAACTGCAAACGGTGCAGATTTAACACTTAAATTGTTACTTTGTTTAAACAAACCTCCAGTAACAGGGAGTGCAATGCCTATTAACAAGCACAGCAAGCAACCACTATGCTTTCCTCTCCTTCCACTAGGCAGTCAGCACAGCACAACCTTGCTTCTTCCCCTTACAAGTCATGTGAATTGGGAGAACGTGCTTTCTCCCCTTACACATCTCATGGGAGGGGAACTGGCTGCCTAACAGCGCAGTATTCTCTCTTTCTCCCCTTTCACATCCTGTAAGAGGAGAATTTGTTGCCTAGCAACCAGTGTGACATCCTTGCATTCTCCCTCTCCTGGGCATCGTGGGAGGAAGATAACCTCCTCACAGGGTAAAATTGCCACTCTTTGTGAGGGGAAACAAAAACACTTCAGCTATCTTCAGCTGCAGCTTGTCTCTGCCTGAACTGCTTTGACTCCCCCCTCTACACTTTGTGGAGGGGAGACTGATGGATTCACCCTCCATGTGAGTTTGTTTATGGAAGGGCATCTGGAATAGGGCATATTCCTACATGCTCTTCTTTGGCTGCAGTGCTGAAAAGGCTGCAACTTTCAGGCAGTAAAAGATGTTTAAATTTTATGTGCTAAAAAGATTATAGTGTGGGAATTATGCAATGAAATATGGTACATCACATCTCAGAAGGGCTGCAGTGATGTAGTAGTGGTCAAATGACTTGCCTCACACCCAGGCGAACCGAATTCAATTTCCAGCATGGTCGCTCTTGGATTTTTGCATGTGGGAATCATGCCGTTGGTCAGCGAGTTTCCTTGGGGATCTCCCATTTCCCCCGCCCTTGCATTCCAGTGCTGCTCCACACTCGCCTCACTTCACCCTCATCGGCTCTCAAGACCTCAATGTTAAAAGCCGCCCAAATCTCTCCACTCAATCACATCTCGGGATCCATTAAAACAATTTAAATAAAATTGGGTATGTTAACAGTTCACGCAGTTAGCATTGAATTCAGAAACATACCCTCAATAGTCTGTGATTTCGTAAGATTGCATAACATGAAAAAATAAAGCTCTTACATCATATCTCGGTAACCACTCCACCAATGTACACTAAATTTGGAATACTAGCAGTGGTATGATAGGTCACCCAAAACAGATATAAGTATGATTTCAGCAAATTTCTTTTCAAAATGTAAGTCAAGTAAAAATTTTAGGTTGGCGTGCCATTCCTATCAAATCAATATCCCTATTTCAACTGAGTTCAGAGAGTTTGGTCATGCTTAACAGTGAGATCTTTAGTGCTGGTAAGAGTGAAATGAGGTAAAGATGAAGCAATGATGGAATGCATGGGTGGGGGAAATGGCAGTACCCCAACAAAACCCACTGGCCAAGGATCAAATGCAGTTTGCCTTGGTGAGAATTGATTAGTCGGACTACTACACCACCACAGACCCTTATTTCAATCAAATTTGGTTTGCTGGCAGTACCTAATGCGAGCACTAAAAACACTGATTCGCTGTCTCTTTAATCCACGACCTTGTACTACAGCATTACCCATACTAGTAAATTCTTACATAGTATCTTTGAAACTACTACAGCAATTGCTGCCAAATTTGGAATATAAATAGACAGGCCACCCTGAACCTAAACAATTTTAATAGATAAGACAGTTTCAAAATATGAGCCATCTAAATATTTTAGACTGGTATGCTACATCTTCCAAACAATTAAGACTAAGGGTGGTACTCATACTCATATATTAAGCCTTAAGAAAGCCTTTGTCAAGAACATCTTATTTCTCAAGACAGTGTTATTTCCACACCACATTTCATTATCTACAAATAAGATGATCTTCATGAAGGCGGTGTTCTCAAGGCATAGTTTATTTTTTACCACTTCCGGATAGGTCAAGCATGAGCTTAGGCATGGTACAAAGGCTCAAATTCAAATAAAACATAGCGGCTAGACACACAATAGAAATAAATGCATAATTTCTGCATGATCTTATATGCAAATTGAAAAAGAAAGCATTCATATGCATAAGAAAAAGTTGCGGACGAATGTAATAAGATATTGTGAGTGAAGAAAACTGTGTGAATAATGTGATTTATTTACACGAGCAAGCAATACGTAATGCAGCACAAAATCGTGAGCATTTGTTTGAAACTAAAATAATCAAAACAGATTACAAGGCAAACAATTTATATATCCTTTATATTAGAATTTTCTGTGTATAACTTATATTTATAATTAGTAAACTTTTCCCTGTAGCTTTGATTTAGCATACAGTATAATTTATCATATTTTGATTGCTATTACATAGTATACCTTTGTTGTAAATTATAATTACATTTGAAACTATATAAAATATATTTTTGTAAATAAGTAGTAATACATTTAGAACTATCTAGTTATTACAATGTAATTGGTGGTACTGAAATTCTACTATTCGAGTTACGTTAAAAAAATAATGGTATCTGAAGAATTACAGACCTGTAAATACTTTCTCATGTCAGGACAATGCAAATTTTTGCCCATGTGCATAATTTAATCATTAATATGAACCTAACACAAACTTTTCTATTGTCATTTTGCCTAAATCTTTGCTATTTCGACGAATTAAGTTATCCAATCAGTGCATGCTGTTAAAAAAACACAGTCTTAAGTCACTCCACAGTGAACTTGGCGAAGATGAGCTTATTTGCTGTCTTAGGCAAGGTCTTGACGATATGAAACATGGTTCGAAATTGTGATCTCAAGCAGTTTCAATGCAACAGAAATATTCAGTCTTAAGGCACACAAAAACAAGATGGCCTTCGTGAAGATCACCTTGTTTGCATGCGCTTGAGACAAGCCTAAACATTGTTGATGAAATGTAAATACAAACTTAAGACACCTAATAAGATTGTCTTGATGAAACTATTGTTCAAGATATGTTTATGAATACTGCCCTAAATTCAAGTGAAATTTTTATGGTGTCAGTATTTAGATAAACATTAAATTGATTTATCTGTAGCTTTTTATCAGCCATTTTGTAAGACAGAACTACTGAAATATACAGCTCTAAACTTCATGATTCTAAAATAACCCAAACAAATCCCAACCAATTATCATACCAATAGTACTATTACCAACAACATTAATTAAGTAACTTTGTACGGTTTAGTTATTTATGGCAGGTATATTCAAAATAACAATCTCATTACAATTTGTGTTACTGTACTTATAACTCTAGAACAATTACACCAATCTGAACCCAATGTAACATGCTGGCAGTTGCATGTGTTAAATACAATGATTGATAACTTCGTGAAAGATAAATTTATATTTAAATATAATATTGCAGTAACTTCTCAATCAAACGCTGTTTTCAAAACAGTAATACAGCTATAGCCAGCACTGTAATTCACATGATTACTATAGCAAACGATAAAGGCCATTCTGTACTGAAACATGTAACCAAAATAATATGTTGAACAAGGAAAATGTAGTGCTTCTGTTGATATACGCTTTATACCATTCACTTGCCTGTAGCAAGTTGAGGACTTTCAGCTTCTTCTCATATATGAGGTGTGCGCCCAGAAGCTTGGACAGTATGGGCGTGAACCTGTAGGTGTGTATGAGCCCTGCACGCGCAGCTGGGTTCTGACACACCCTCTGCAGCAGGTTTATTCCGCACCACAGCACACTCGACCTCGACTTCTGGCCAGACATCAGCTCGTGCAGCGACACAAAGAACTCTGTTGACATGCTGGAGCCTGGGTCGAATATGCTCAAGTCTGGACTGATGCAGAGAATCTGTTGCATGGAAGACACACAAGAGCATGGCAGCTCCTATGATAAGGTGAGTAGATTTTCAAAATTAAAAAATGGGGCACTTAAGACGTTTTCTTAATTTAAAAAAACAGGAACAAAAAATGGGACATATGGTTTACTCTACAAAACTGAGTCAACAGTATGCAATTAGTGTGTAGCATATCTGAACAAACTATTTCCAATTTGGATTACAGAAATTAAGTGTATTACAGAATTTCAGCTTTAGCTTTAATATTTTTAATGAGCATTTAACGTTTGTATTTATTCCGAAACAATGGACCAAGTATATCACAGAATATAAGCACCGAGATATTTGCCTTATGATACTAACTTAACAGAAATAAGACATGACCACTGGACTGAGAACTGCATTACAATCTATCAACATTATCGTTCATGTATTTATGGGAAGAAAATATTTCTCCAAAAGTTTCTGATTTTTCAGGATACACTCATGAAATTCTATACATGAAGTAGAATTAAATTTTAGGACAAAAAAAACACAAACACAATGCACCATTTTTACCACTGTTATTTGTTAAACATCTGATGCAGCAGTGGTACCACATGTTGCAGCATTAATCATAATTTGACTTATTGCAAAGCAAGTACATTCACAATAGTTATTGTGACAAACCCAATATCTGGAGAACTTATGTTCATGTAACCGGGTCTATATGGGGAATTAAAAAAATTATCACAATGTGCACAATTTGACCTCGGAATATAATTATGAGACTTATTTAATGCATCATTAGCACAGCCTTTCACACATTGGTATTCAAAATGTTCAAAGCTTCTAGAACTACTGCAGTCATACCACTGTTTAAAGCAAGAGACAAAATGGTACTGATATTAATAAAATGGGACAATTTAGCAACTCATTAAAGTTTCACAGGGACAACTAGGACACAGTAAATATAGGACAATCACGTAAAAAATGGGACATCTGGTCACCCTACCCTCGAGCAACAGTAGGTAATGTAATCCCGAACTCAATTCTGAGATTATNAAAAAATGGGACATCTGGTCACCCTACCCTCGAGCAACAGTAGGTAATGTAATCCCGAACTCAATTCTGAGATTATGATCCCACTCTTACTTTTCTTATAAGTAGGCTGTAGAACCCCAATGAAGGGGTTTAGAAACAGTGAAGTAGTAGTAAGAAAATTACAGACAATTGATAAATTTATCAGCAAGTTCTTAGCAGGTCTAACTAACTACTAACTGTGACAAAACTAAAAAATATGCACCAAGAAAGAAACGCATGGTACAAGAACATACTTTCTTCAAAATTCAGAATTTATGCATACTCAACATAACATTATATATATAGATAAATATAGATATATAGATAGATAGATATGGATGGATAGATATGGATGGATAGAGATGGATGGATACAGATGGATGGATACAGATGGATGGATACAGATGGATGGATACAATGGATAGATACAGATAGATGGATATAGATGGATAGATATAAAACAAGCACATCTGGATTATCTCAAACACAGTATATAGTACATGATGTAACAAACAGCTGTCTTTAGCCTGAACAGAGATGTGAAAATGCAGTACAGAATGTGTGAATGAGAACAAAATTTGCAAATGAGATAGCAATTATTACATTAAACTTCTTTTGGAAGTTATGTAGGTTGAAAATTTGTGCAAAAAAATGGTATAAAATGGTTTGCCATTTTGGTAAGCGTAAAACTCCAAATGTCTTTAATCAAGTGCACGGAAATTTAGTGGCCGATCAACCATACTCACACACAAACTTTTTTTTTTTTTTTTAATATGACACACGTACTTGAGCAGCAACAATGAATAATAAATACAAAACTGAGGTTTTAATCTGACCAAAATGATTCCCGAATAAAATTTACCAATTAAACAATAAAAATGTTTAAATGTTTATAATTTAGTTTTAGAAATAAAATCCTGCAGTTCTTATTTACAAAATCCCATTAAAATATTTAGTACTTCAGTTCAGGGCTACTTATCTGACAGCAACAGCATTTTTTAATATAAACTTCCTCTCCAACCCACAATCATAAAAAATACTGCAACATCAATCAAGTTGCAGAGAATACATAACTTTATTACACTACTTCAGTAATCATAAACATAATACATTCCTTATCAAAAAAAATAGTTGTACCCACAAGGAAGTGTTGGATTGCAATGCTATTCAGATGGAAGGTAAAAGTTACCAAGAACCAGAAATGATTACAAATTGAGACTGGCATGGGCAATATTTATTGTGCTACACATACATCTCTCAGAATGACATTGAGCTGCAATGTTTGCGAATATATTAAGCCAGACATCACGGCATGGAGTTGTAGAGGTCCCTAATGGTGTCCTGAGATAATCCTTTCCATGAAGCTTGAATATTTGCTCGCTATTCCTGCGAATTTTGTCGCAGGGATGGAGTCACGATAGAGCAGACAATAGCATCCCACACACTTTCAATTGAGGCTAGGACTATAACAAAGTATTAATGGCTTCAAAGCACTCTCTTGAGACGGCAGCGGTATAAGGAGTAGAGTTGTCCTGCTGGAATATACCACTGGCGTGGACGTTTGCAAACAGCAAGACCACTGGTTGCAGGACCTCATGAATATACTGTTGAGCTGTCGAAGTGCCGGTGATGAAAACCAACTGTGATACAACAGACAGAATCACATCCCACACCATGAGACCAGCCCATCTGTAAGTGTGTTGTGTGACAACACACTGTTCATCTCGGTGCTACCCACATTGCTTCCACGCATGGACACATTAGTCCTCGCCATCAAGACAAAAGCAGGACTCATCAATGAAGATTGTCCATTGCCATTCTGTATGGCTCCACGACAGTCGGTCATGACACCACTGCAGTCCGTGATATGGTGTTAATGGCAGTCATCATAATATTCTGTGTGTAAGTAGTCCTGTGTCGTGCAGTCATCTGCCAATGGTCCTGGCACGCATAGGATGCAGCACGGTTAGCATCACTGCTCGCTGAATGTCCACAATCGTGGCAGTTGGGTCACCCTGCCAACGTCATACAATCAAGTTGGTTCTCCCTATGTGTGGTTTGTGGCGGTCTCCCAGATCCTGCATATTGTGTGTGCGTGCCTTCCTCTAACCACTAGTGTAACAGTATGCCCCAGTAACATCTGCACAACTCACATGGTGAAGAATACGGCAAAATGACAATCCCACTTCTCACAGCCGTACAATGCAACCCATCTTGAACACGTCCAGCAGTTCCAAGTGCTGTCAAACTCATCCCCAAGGCATACTACACTCTGAAAGGGTGCTACTGACACAACAGCACGAGTCAGAATGGAAAACATGCACATGAGGATAATTTTATATAATATAGCAGGCACAGTGATAAGGCCCGCCCTTGATAACGTCACTTGCACGGCCAAGCATGAAACACGAATCATCTGTATGTCTTACATTGCCAAGCCTAGCCACCAAATTTCACTCTTGTAGGTTTCTTTCTTGCGGCTGCAACTATTGTTTTTAACTATGAGTGTACATACATATGTACATTTTTTACCTAAGTTCTGGTTGAGTAGCAGAAATATGAGGAAGTTCCAGTAACTGCAGTTCTCTTTTGTCTTGGAT
Organism: Clitarchus hookeri; assembly: GCA_002778355.1. Taxonomy (NCBI): domain Eukaryota; kingdom Metazoa; phylum Arthropoda; class Insecta; order Phasmatodea; family Phasmatidae; genus Clitarchus; species Clitarchus hookeri. Next base: position 22,775 of record NQII01004045.1, read on the forward strand.
TATGCATTGCAAAGTTTTCCCTACAGGGGCACGGCATTGCAAGAACTAGTAAAGCCTTTGCACACTTAACTGAAATTAATTTTTAGCGCCATGTTAATACGATAGTTACCTGCACAAAATACCTACATTCAAGATTTCTTGTTTAGCTCATGCAGGTTTCCTGTACTTCCTTATGTTTTGGTTACCCAACGAGTTAAAATTATGAAGACTTAAAAATTATACACATTTGGTCCAGTAAGTCCTATTAAAAGTCAAAATAGAGCAGCTCCTAATTAATGTGTTTTTCTGACTCCCACCAAATTATGGAACTATAAATACTAGACTATTACTTATTGCCTTCATTACCAGCTATGATTGGCTAAACACAGTTTCTGCTTTTCGACATTGTTGACATAGTAACAAAATAAATATTTTCCACCACTCGTGCAGTACACCACCTAAACAATAACATTTCGAACTCCATTTGCAAAATTATTAGAAATTTTACTCAAAATATCAGAGAAAAGTAACTGACATTTTTACAAAATAAAAAATTTTAACAACAGTTCTGGGTGTTGTGGTGGCACAGCGACTAGAGAGCTCGCCTCCCACCAAGGTGAACTGGGTTTAATTCCCGGCGAGGTCGGTCCCACATTTTCACACGTGGGAATCATGCCAGATGATAATGCTGGTCGGTGGGTTTTCTCAGGGATCTCCAGTTTCCCCGCACCTGCATTCCAGCGTTGCTCCATACTCGCTTCACTTCAGCTCATAGGCTCTCAAGACCCCAAACCTCCTCACAATAATTCAGTTTGTTACCATAAAATAATTTAGGCAGTAATCAAACATTTAAGATTAGAATGTGAAGAAAAATAAATATACATAACATTTTGACAACTACATATATCATTATTATAACATCCTTACTTATTATAAAGAACAGCCATAAAAGGAAAAGGAGATTTTGTTCACTGACTTTTCTGTTTGTTTTGAAATATCCCAACATTCTAGTTTTTTAACTCGCATTTCTTTATATCTGCCTGTGGTTGCATACATCACAGAGTATAAATTGTTATAAAAACTGTTTAAAAACTATCCATATGGAAAAATTCTTCATTTGGCACATGTATAGTATAAACTGACCTTCAGGCACCTTTGAAGTCCAGTTAACAGCTCGTCGTCCAATTTGTTTTTCAAATACTCCGAAGCACCACTAACAAACTCTTTCATGTGCTGGTACTTCTCCATTTTTCATAAATTATTTTAAATCTGGATGAGGAATTCTATAAAAATGCGTGCACTGAAAAAAAAAATTATGCAAAGTTAAAATATTTCTCTACTACTATAAAATAAAACTTTAGTACCACAGCATCTTGCATTTTTCTCCGTGTTATCTTACATGAAATTTTCCAAACAGTTGCAAGATAATATTTAACAGCTAGAAAATATAAATGCAAGCAGAGCACAAGGCTGTTTATTAGCATACTGTATCATGATTTCAAAGTTTTACAAGACATTTGGGCTTACATAAAATGTTATAATGCTGGGTTTTCATGAGATACTTAGCAATATGTGCAGTGTTAAATTTATGAATTTTTTTATTTGACAAAATAACACTTGTATTAGCTATGTGTTTGTGAATTTGGTGTCATTGTATAATCCTGAACACTTCTATGAATGTTTGTAAGATCATAAGAGTTATATTGTTTGTATGAAGTGCGGCTCTTACGAGGGATACTGAATCGGCTAAGGATAGCAAATATTTTCTTTGTCAGTGGTTTGTTAGTAAATGCACCAGAAAAGGAACGAGAAAATGTAGTGTGATTAGGTAAGTAAATTTATTATATTGAACAAGCACAACTTGATTTGGTAGTTATATAAAAGTGAGGTAGAGTACACAGTATTTCTATCTATAGTGTATTTGTGAACAGGGTTTCCAAAATTCTAATTACTGTATGGGTATTTCATTAGATATTTTCTTGCATTTCTCACTACTACATTCAATTCACTATTTGAACTCTTAGTGTCACACAATATGTACTTTTGAAACTTCAACTCTCAATATAAAAATAAGAGTACATTACCCAACATGACACACAAAGGTTTTTTGAAACCTGTTTCCAAAAATATACTGCATTTTATTATTTTTTTATTTCCCTCTACAAACATGGTATGTACTTATTTCATTGTTATTAACATTATAATATCACATTTGCGCTTTTGAAATATGAACTGTGACTATGACACAGAACCATACCCGGTGTATGATCCCATACATCGGAGAATGAAAACATGCAAAGTACATTTGTTTGAAAGGGGTCGTAGTAAGAAGACACAAGTATAAAAGTATTAATACTAAATAATTACATAATTTGTTAAAATTCTTCGAATATCTATGTCTATTGCACACAACCATATTACACTGTGAATTGCAAAGATAATGTGTTAAAATATATGAAGAATTTCAATCAGAGTATCCATGAGCACCAAACCACTGAGTTTACACAATTTGCTACCAACAACAGCAAAAATTCACCTTTTAACTGTGTGAACACAATGATAGTATAATATTTGTTATTAGAATTACTTATATGACATGGGAATTTCAATTTTGTTGGAAGTGTAATGCAAAGCAGTGAAAGTTCTTTGACAATAATTTTACTGATAGATTATCGAGAATTTATGATATCCTCGTATAGGCCATGGGACTGAGCTACGAGTGTTGAGTATGTATGGTGGAAGGTAGTTGCACTAGATGCTTATGCTACGATGAGCGTGATGGTGGGTGTGGGCACAAAGTTCCTGTATTGCCTGCAGTGGCAATTTGAACATAACATTCTTGTATTACATTTTTACAAAAACTTTGCTGCTTTTCGCGTCCTCGCGGGAAGAGGAGAAAAGGGAGGGGGGAGGGGGGGCTGAAACTTGATCTGCAAGCTCCTGCCAGTTGGATAACTTAGGTATCAGAGGCTGTCTGCTTGCAATAATTAGGAAAATAATGTTCTACATTTTGGCTCTCGGCCTCAGTTTTTAATTAGTCTGTTTATACATCTAAATAGGTAAGCTCAGAAATTCTCTCAAGTGCTGGTTTTCTTTTCTTTTGCATTTTACTGATGCCTACCAATCTGCAACTTAGATGCATATCTGGTTTTTCAAATCCAAGAGTAATTTTTTTAACGAATGGTCAAATTGACCATTCTATTACCTTAGCATAAAAATGAAACGCGTTCCCACCAAACTTATGTTAAAGACATTTGTGTTTGCTCTGTCACGAAAGCAGATGACAAACTGCAACGAACAACAGTTGGCTGTTGAATTTCTGGGGCAATGTCACTTACTTGTAAAACTACTTTCGGGTAGAGAAAGCGCTCCAATGTATTTCCGGAAATGTGCAAAAATCGTAAATGTGTATGTAGCACTGTGATTTTTGCTTTCCTTTACCTCAATGTGTTCTAGTTTTTAGTGAGACATGCACATCTACTCCGCTACCTTGTCTGTGATTAATTTAAAATGTGTGTATTCCTTTACGAGGTGAAGTTATGGAAGCCGAAAGTCAACTCACTTCTTTTGTCACCTCTGTCAATGTACCGACAATGCGCGTTCTAGTCCGCTTCTTTGCAGGAAAACGCAACTTACCTACCAACTTCTCTGGTGCTAGGGTATAATCAATATTATAAATATGCAGTGGGCCCGGCTCTCTCACTAGCTGCCCCTGAGCTCTCAGAACACCTATCAACCAGCAAATAACCTAACCAAAAACATCTTGCGCACTTACGAGACCCTCTGCTACACAAAAGGACTAGGTTTACACCCGTAGCGCTCTTAATTACTACCCTTTCCTCCATTCATCATCCTCTATAATATAACTTATTAAAATAAAAACACACTTAACAATATCCCAAATATATATGTCAAATTATGGTAATAAATACGAATAAGTAGAAATGTGATCCAAGTTTCTATGAAAATTCTACCTAAAATTATATTTAAGTGACCTATTCCCTTTACTACAATACAAACATGATTCAATAAATGTATGTTTTTCTCATAACACAAATATGGAAAATGATGACTAATTAAATTTGTTAAACATCTAACTTGAATAACATAAGTATATTTGGCATTTTGATTCTGTTAATAAATATGCATTAGTTTCATTTAATCATGTCGAGTTGTTATTGTAGTCATGTTTTTTTAGTCTACTATGTACGGTAGGTTACATACAAATATACAAATTTCACCACACAATTACTTTCCCTTGTGCTTTAGTAAAGGTTCGTTAGAGTCTGATTTCACCTGCCTGAAAAATGTGTGTTGCAACTTTTCTTGTAGTAAGATGGAATTAAAAGTATAAGAGAATGTTATTTAATATGTTATTGCTTAATAACACTAGTCTTACTAAGTTGGCTTTCATACCAAACAAAACCTAATTTCAAAATTACAAAGGTTCACAGAATAAACAGGCAGAGACATACAAAACTGCAGAGCTTTGCTGTGTCTTGAATTTTTCTGTGACATAGAATGAAAATCTTCAGTAATGTTCAAAATACTGTTTAATTCCGTTCTTATCAACATCGCAAGAAACACAATAGCGGCTGAAAATTTACCGTTAAGCTTTGGAGTGTAATAGTGATATAGGAGAGTCTATACCTGTAAGGCCCAATATTAGAAATGTAGGGAAACCTCCTAAGGTTTGGGAGCACTTTGGGAAAACCTGTAGTGTCAGAATGCTTTGTGGATAGGCAGGACTGTGTACAGCAGTATAAACAATTTGACAAATAGAATATTAATACCATCAAGTAACACATCAAACAACAAACACCAAAAAAACACATGACCATCAGTATATTTAAAAATGAAATTCTTGTGCTGCCTGTAACTACCCTTTTATATAAAACTAGCCTTTTGCCCGTGACTTCAGTCGTGTGTACTACACCAAGCGCCTGCTAATTTCCTTTAATGAAAGACATCTTTGTAGGCGACATTAGTGGTTTGGCCCTCAGGTGCTAGGCTTACCATTTGCTAGGTGAGCTTACGCTCGAGAAGGCCACGTAGCTGCCCATGTGAGAAGCAGTCCTCCCTCAAGTCTATCCCTGTCACTTTTAGCAACTGTCCCTGGACCTCACTTATATTCATAGCAAAAGAGATCTTGAGAGGGAACTGCAGTCTCTTAAAGTCGAAAGTGTTCTGGGATGAAATGAGAGATAATATGTGCATTAAGAAATCTTATTCCCCCAGTGCACATCCAGTGAAAGCTGTGGCCTTGATTACATCATTCTCCCAAGACTTCACTTGGAGCCTGGTGCTATTGCAGCATTTTGGTAAGTTAAGTTTTCGCAGTAACATGAATGGAGCCCCAAACTTGAGGAGAAGCTTGTGTGGGGATAGGCCAAAAGGGTAGATGCTGTTGATAAACTCCACAGGGTAATGGACTGCATAGTCCATTTCTAAACTGTGACCAAAAATCTGTACTCCATTTCTACCCCTTTGAACAACTCAAGCAAGCTAAGATAATGATTTATCGTATTGTTAATATTGCTCAATCCTCTTAAAATCTTCTATGGCTAAATATGTACTGTATATAAATTATTTACTGTTTCATTTTAAATCATACAGACTAAAAAGATTGGATGAACTAATTTTTATCTACTGAGCTATTCTAGTATTAACACTACTGGAATATATTAGTCAAGTTACATTAAATATTATTTTCGTGAACATAGCTCTAATTTGTTGGAAAACTGAATATAAACAAATGCCCTCGCCCTTGTTATATTATGTGATTTTGACAATTCTCTAGATGATTTGCAAGTTTTTCATTCTGACAGTTCTGTTTGCAAGAAACAAATCAAATGTTGCAACATAAAAATTGGTTGCTGTGCAGCTGGCACATATCCCAGTTTGCTCTTCATCCAGAATAGCGTACAAAATTATTTACCGCTGTATAAAATGTGATTTATAAATGTAATGTAAATAGAATCTCATAAGGGGATAAAACTGTGATGTATTTCACTGACTGCACAATTTATGAAACTGAAATACTTAATTATTGATCAATCATATTTCAATGGTAGATCGTAAGGCGGTTCACGTGACCACTATGCGACACTACTACGTGAGGAAGCCAAAACAAGTTAGTAGTAATTTTGATCAACATTCATGAGATTAAAATTCATGTATGGTAAAGTGAAATAATACTGGGTGTGGCAGATTTGAAATATTATCTGATGGTGTATTCAATACTTTTAAACACTACCTGCTCGGAAAAATTTAACACAAGTGATTTTAATTTTGTTTAATTTTAATTTGCTACCATCGCATTGCGATGGTAGCACAAATGCATAGCATCCACATACACTACGATAACTGTTTTAGGAGCATAAGTAAAAGTTCAATTTTTTTACCAGCAATGAAGGAATATTAAGATGTGTGTAGTTTGTACAATACAAATGTTTGTCTTCAAATTCACAAATATGGTCAATATTTGTTATGAGACACGCTCATTTGCGCACACACAGAGTGTGCCTCATTTCAGAAAGAGACACTGATGTTATATGTATATTTTATGCTTTCTCTCATAGCAGCTTGCATGCTGCCTCGTACATCGGACCTTATAAAAGCTTGTACAAGAACAAGTGGCAGCAGGTATCGTGTGCTATCAACGTAACGGTTTGGCCACGGGTCTTTAGAATGGAGAAACTTCGGAATACAATACTGTAGAATACTATAAGGAAAACCACAGTGAGTTGAAAAAACCCACAGGCTATTGGCAACATCTGCCACTTTTCCCACATGCAAAAATTTGGGTGTTAACTCACCGGGAATCGAACTCAGGCAGCCGTCGTGGAGGCTGCAGAAATAATTTCTTGGCCACCTGCCCCGCTGGCAGGGTCACTAACAGTGCTGTGATAATCTGTAGCTGGACCAAGATTCACTTCGCGATAAAAGTACCTAAAGTTTATTTAAATAAACAAGAGCTACACTGCAAAAATTTGTTGTATTAATTTGTTGCAAACAATTCTTTGCATACTAGTTGCCAAGATGGTTTCACAAGTAAATAGGAATTTAATTCACAAGATGTTTCTATGGAACTTTTATAACTGGTTGACTGTTGACTTCAGTATTATTATAAACATGGTGATACATAAATAATTTATTCCTTTTCTTAAAACAATGTCTTTTCATTTGTATTGTTACTAAAAACCTTTGGCACCTAGCTTCAGAAGAATAGAGAGAAGCTTACAGAGAAGAACAAAATGTCTAATGTGAAATGGTTTTTCGTACTGGTATAAAGAAGATGTAATATTAAAGTTTCATAATTTCATAATTTAAGGGGGGGTGCGTGCATGTTTTTTTTTTATATTGCAAGAGAATTTTTGTAGTTCGTAATACACCCATTTACTAATGTTTTATCATATTTTCACATTCTCTGCATTTTGAATCACATTCTTAGGATGAAGCCGTGGAAATACCGCGATGAAACTTGCAGGGTACATAGCTGATAAAACTAGGACATTTTTTAAGAAGGTAAGGAACACGTTTTATGTGAACTTTTTTTAAAATACTTCACCAAATATTATGAACAAACTATGCTCTATGATTTTTTCTTTTATTTCAATATTTTTCTCGGCGCCATGCTAAGACAGATGAAAGTAAATGTTGTTGCACCGGATTGGCCATTCAGTCAGCTAATCCAAAACAAATATTCAAGCATCTATCACATTTACTCATGTCACCATTCAAATACTTCTCGTGGAACTGCGAGTAAGGCTCAAAACATAGAAAAAAAATTCATAGCCACTAAACTATCAACAATCGCTTAATATACATAGGGGGTGTTTCGGATAGGTCTTGAGGTCCTCTACCTCCTTGCTTCAGTTTGACACTACTTCCTGGGACATCCTGTATAAACCTGTGGGCTTTTATATTAAATTATTTTATATTATCTTAAAACTTGCAAATAAAAATAGAAACAAATAAACTATAGTGTGATAATTTTACATTTATATTAATATTCGGGCATAGCTCAGAATCATTTTTGAGGTCACCATAATAACAAAGAATTTTCTTGGCAAATCAGTGTGTTTTAAGAAACACTTCAGCCAAAATTGAGTTTCACATATTCAATTTTTTTATAATTTATTCATATTAAAACTAATAAAGGTCAACATTTTAAAGTTATGTTAAAATTGGCGTTAAATATGGAATTTCATTGACTTGGCTGTTAAATTAAATTACTGTTGATTCAACCAATAAAAAAATAATATTTCCTCAAAACATAGAATTACAGTTACTTTAACTTGTTTAAACAGATTTCCTTTCAATTAGGCGAAGCAGAATGTAATAAAGTAACTTATTTAAAGAACCAAATAAAATAATATATTATTACAAAATGCCAGAGCGGAGTATTCAAGTTTGTAAGGAATAAAGGTTCTTAATAAAAAAAATAACTAAATTTGATTTTAATCTATTAGCACAGCTATAATTTATGACATTTAACTATCTATCTCTACTATTACTCCTATTATTCTCAGTAAGCGCAATATTCAATGACTATCTCAAATTTCTAATTGAAGTACTTAGCACTCATTAACACAGGTTCAATCTGTCTGTTGTCATCATTTCAAATGCCTTACACTCACGCATCCAGTTCAATAGTCCTGCCTGACAGTCTCTCTCTACACTACACCAACAATCGCAGCCCGCAGATTTGTTGCCACCCGTTGCTCTTCTGGCTCTCCGCCGCTTAAGGTCCCACAATCCTCTAAACTCTGCACACTCAAAAACTGTCAGCTGGGAAGTCCATTGCACTTAAATAATCTTGCTGACCCTAATTTGTAAGGTTCCCCTCACCACGAGTCCAACTGACAGAGGCTAGGGCCTCGAACCAGAACATTCCATCAGATAATCGCAGAAATTCAATTAGCAGAAGGTCAGGAGCACATGAACAGCAAAAGAATTATCGCGACTGCACGCAGAGGTATGCATGGCGGAATGGCTTTGTACCAAGAAACGCGCTTCTTGGATTATAGCTTGCCTGACCTTCAAATATTCCATCGCTCTCGCGAGCAGGAAAGGGCAAGGGGAGAGATGAAGGCCTGCAACACGAAATAATATGGGGGAAAAAAACTAACTTTGCTGTGTGATGAATGCAAAACTGATAAATGGGTGACTGTATTAATGTAAAACTGGAGAAAAAAATTAATAATTTCAGAAAAGAAAACCACACACATACAAAGACACAAATATTTACTCTCACCATATCTACACATACAGTACTGTAAAGAGAAAGCACACATGTGAGTACGTAACATTTTGCAATTATTAAGAACTACACACATTACTTCTTTTTCAGACTGATTGTATGCAATAAAGGAAAGAAAATTAAATAATTAATTTAAAAAGAGAATTATTTTTATATTATTTACAGTAAATCATACGTAAGCTATTAATTGTTACATTATTAAAATCTATAGAAGTTTAACTTATTTGTATTATTTATATGCTTAAATATTTGATAACTAAAAATTGCCAATTTACTTTTTTGGTGTGCACACAGCAAAGTAGCACAATTATCTTTCCATTATATTTAACTGGTCCTGAACTCAGACGAGGAAGATATGATCTTCTCTGAGCACCAAATTGCCAATCTCTGTGGTGAAAGAATTTAACTTTCCTGCAGCAAAATGCTTCTTCTGGCGACCAATATTTTATTGAATATTTACGTTTAAGTGTGTTGCTCATCAGCTGTTAAGATTGGCTACATGTTTTTTGGTGTTATGTATTATGGCACTTATGGTCACATACATATTTTTATCTGTCTTGGCAATGTTGACGAGTTAAAATATAAATGTTTAGAAACAACCAAGACTACTTTCCGAATGAAAGAAAGGCCTACAAGATTACTTTCCTGTCTGTGCATGTGTCCCATTCAATTTTTGAATGTGTCAACCGAATTTCATCAAACTCAGTACACGTATAGTACTTCGTAAGGACACCTGACTTTTATAATTTTTGACCACGCAGGGTACTTACTTTCAAAATGGTGACAATTTTATATATTTAGGATAATATGTCATATCAGGAACCATTCAACCGATTGAAGACAAATTTTGTATTCTGGCAGAGCATCAGGTAAGCTTTAATTTTGAGATGGATAGTTGGTATGCCATTTTGGAAGATAGCACCAAGTTAAATTAATTTTTTTGACCTATCTTGAGGAAACAATTACTGATTCCTACACAACTTGGGAAACAGACAGTACTGCAACCGATAATGTAAGATTATATGTTTTAAGTATTTCACACTTATTTTCAAAATGGCAGACATATAGCTATTTTAGCTTAGAGCACTATATTGTTCAAACCATGTAATCAATTCTGACTTAACTTTGTTTCCTATCTATAGAAAAGAGAGATGTGTANAGCACTATATTGTTCAAACCATGTAATCAATTCTGACTTAACTTTGTTTCCTATCTATAGAAAAGAGAGATGTGTATACAGAAAGGGCGCACACTTAACTGCTGTGGAGACACTGTTCGCAGCGCTCTGTGGCTGCCTACAGAACTACGGCCAAGTGGCAGGAGTTTTGAATAGCTCAGTGCGAAAGTGTCTCATGTACCTATATTTATATTTATGTATGTATCTACACTGTTCATATTTCGCAGTTGTGCCGTTTTGTATTACCTTATTGTAGGCATCCTAATTCCAAATTAAAAAGTGCACATTAGTGTGCCATACACATTATATATTGGCACATGTACATACATTTGTGTATCATACATATATGTATATATACACACATGCATATATATNGTATTAATGTAAAACTGGAGAAAAAAATTAATAATTTCAGAAAAGAAAACCACACACATACAAAGACACAAATATTTACTCTCACCATATCTACACATACAGTACTGTAAAGAGAAAGCACACATGTGAGTACGTAACATTTTGCAATTATTAAGAACTACACACATTACTTCTTTTTCAGACTGATTGTATGCAATAAAGGAAAGAAAATTAAATAATTAATTTAAAAAGAGAATTATTTTTATATTATTTACAGTAAATCATACGTAAGCTATTAATTGTTACATTATTAAAATCTATAGAAGTTTAACTTATTTGTATTATTTATATGCTTAAATATTTGATAANATACGAAATGGGCTTGAAAGTAGATCTTTAGCAGGGCTTCAGAAAATCTTGAAGTTACCGTGAATACATTATAACTAAAAATTGCCAATTTACTTTTTTGGTGTGCACACAGCAAAGTAGCACAATTATCTTTCCATTATATTTAACTGGTCCTGAACTCAGACGAGGAAGATATGATCTTCTCTGAGCACCAAATTGCCAATCTCTGTGGAGAAAGAATTTAAGCTTTCCTGCAGCAAAATGCTTCTTTTGGCGACAAATATTTTATTGAATATTTACGTTTAAGTGTGTTGCTCATCAGCTGTTAAGATTGGCTACATGTTTTTTGGTGTTATGTATTATGGCACTTATGGTCACATACATATTTTTATCTGTCTTGGCAATGTTGACGAGTTAAAATATAAATGTTTAGAAACAACCAAGACTACTTTCCGAATGAAAGAAAGGCCTACAAGATTACTTTCCTGTCTGTGCATGTGTCCCATTCAATTTTTGAATGTGTCAACCGAATTTCATCAAACTCAGTACACGTATAGTACTTCGTAAGGACACCTGACTTTTATAATTTTTGACCACGCAGGGTACTTACTTTCAAAATGGTGACAATTTTATATATGTAGGGTAATATGTCATATCAGGAACCATTCAACCGACTGAAGACAAATTTTGTATTCTGGCAGAGCATCAGGTAAGCTTTAATTTTGAGATGGATAGTTGGTCTGCCATTTTGGAAGATAGCACCAAGTTAAATTAATTTTTTTGACCTATCTTGAGGAAACAATTAACTGATTCCTACACAACTTGGGAAACAGACAGTACTGCAACCAATAATGTAAGATTATATGTTTTAAGTATTTCACACTTATTTTCAAAATGGCAGACATATAGCTATTTTAGCTTAAAGCACTATATTGTTCAAACCATGTAATCAATTCTGACTTAACTTTGTTTCCTATCTATAGAAAAGAGAGATGTGTATACAGAAAGGGCGCACACTTAACTGCTGTGGAGACACTGTTCGCAGCGCTCTGTGGCTGCCTACAGAACTACGGCCAAGTGGCAGGAGTTTTGAATAGCTCAGTGCGAAAGTGTCTCATGTACCTATATTTATATTTATGTATGTATCTACACTGTTCATATTTCGCAGTTGTGCCGTTTTGTATTACCTTATTGTAGGCATCCTAATTCCAAATTAAAAAGTGCACATTAGTGTGCCATACACATTATATATTGGCACATGTACATACATTTGTGTATCATACATATATGTATATATACACACATGCATATATATATGTTTACACATATATGTGTACATATACATGTGTATACATATACATACATGTATACATGTGTGTACATACATATGTGTGAATACCTATGTATGTATATATATACATATGTATGCTACATATTAAGAATATTTATGTAAATACATATATATATATATATATATATATATATATATATATATATATATATACACACTACGTACATATATTGCACAACACAAACTTTAACATAGTATTGTTCCAGTCAATAAAAAAACAAAGCACAANACACACTACGTACATATATTGCACAACACAAACTTTAACATAGTATTGTTCCAGTCAATAAAAAAACAAAGCACAACTGTAAAATCAATCTGCAGCCTAAATTACAGCAACAAAATACTGTTGAGAAATTGGGGCATAACTATTGCTTGTAATGTTAGCACTAATTATATTGAAATAACTTTCATTAAACACAATGAACTAAAGACATACAGCTGGAATAATTGTACTATATAAAACATAATTTTAATAAAAGCTGTTTAAAATGGATTGTAATGGGAATAGCATGCATAATTAAACACCAATAGGTACAGTTTCACAAAAATTTGTGTTTACAGTTCATACAGAAATTACAAAACCAGATACTTTTCCTTAATACCTCACTAAAATATTTGCATACATATTGTTACAAGAATGCCTGAGGGGCGTATCNAACCAGATACTTTTCCTTAATACCTCACTAAAATATTTGCATACATATTGTTACAAGAATGCCTGAGGGGCGTATATCCGAGTTCATGAGGGATGGAGGTTTTAATAAAAATAAAAAAACTAAATTCAATAATTATATATATTCTCAATGCTACAAACAGTCTCCTGCGCTGGTGGTCGTCTCGGGTGCCCTCTGGTGGCTAAGGTGGGGGTGGCTCCTCCCTCCTGGGCGGAGGGAGAGCCAAACACTGCTGCATCTGTTATTTACCAGTCTGAGCTTCCTATTAACTATTATTATTCTTATTGAGCGCAATATTTAATTACTATCTCCATTTAAATAAAAGTCTTTATCACAGTCTATACTCTTGCAAATGTCCCTGAAACTGCTCCAATTATTTCCACGCATTTAGTTAACANAAAGTCTTTATCACAGTCTATACTCTTGCAAATGTCCCTGAAACTGCTCCAATTATTTCCACGCATTTAGTTAACAGTGTCTATTTCCATCGTCCCGAATGTCTTTTCATTCACGCATCCAGTCCACAGTCCCGCAGATCAGTCCCACTCTTCACTGCACATAAGCTCGCAGATGCACTCTCGGAGATTGCTGCAGTTGTCCCTCGCCACTTCGGAATCGCCCATCTGTCACTTAAAGTCGCACGAAATGCCAAACTCTCTGCTCTTAATCACTCTCTCCCCAGAGACCCGCACGTGGTATTTATACTTGAGGTAGGTGCCATCTAGAAAGTTCTCGGTAATCCAAGTTGTTCTGGGAAAGGTAATGGTGATGACGACAACATTCCTGCATGACAAATAGAGAAATATGAGCATCTCATCCTGTATCAGCTGATGCACAAACGAACAGAAATTAATATTACGTTGGCTATTCTGAGAGCAGTGCCGACGCACATCAGACAAGCAGAAAATACGCGGATAAGAAAGAGTTCGTAGATTAATTAATACATTTTATTTTACGTGGTCATAAAACAGCAGTTTTTAGTTTTAGAAACGAAACTTCGTGATAAAATAGTAATGTACAGGTGTTCAAAATGAGATGCACAATAAAACGATCCGTATCCAAATGTACGGAAAAAATTGAAACCTTTTTCAAGTTTCCAGACTCTCAAACCATGTGCTGCCATCTTGTGAGGGACAGGCGCGCCATATTGCAAACTATCTGTTACAACGCGCCCTTCCACGCTATCTGTTATCCATATCTCGAACTACACCCAGAAACATATTATAGTTTTGTTGTTTAGAATAACGTATTTACGGGCATATACAAATGGTTTTATTTTCCCGCGAGCTCTATATAATTTTTAAAGTAACATATATTTCATGTACAACGATTTGGACCTACAAGTAATTTATATTTGGCCGGTAATCGTTCGTCTATGTAAATTATACGCCATATTGTTTTCTCGAAACCCATCTCCTTGTCTCCGTAGAAAGTGAGACGCGTGAATAGTTTTTAAGCAATTCTAACGTTATTCCACGTCCATATTTCCAACTCGAATATATTAGCTATAACGTCCAAAGTGTGATAATAGATACAACAGACCGTCTCGCAAATGTTAACCCAAATTCACTATCTCGGACAAATTAAAAAAGAGTTAGCAAATATTAAATTATTTGCAACATTTCATATTTTTACTTTTATAACATACTTATTTTTTTTAAACAGATGTCAGTCTTAAAATATCTTAAAATTTGTTTAGCATTACAGTATAATGAGAAGTGGATTAGCTGATAGCGTGTTGATAAAAAATACAGCCCCGACTTGACGGACCAGCTGATGGCGGAAATGATACGTATTCAGATGTAAACAGTGGCGCTACTTTCGCCGAGCTGTCAAAAAGTGGCCTTCTTATATGGTACAGAATATACCTCCACAATAATACCACTCATTACAAAAGGATTTAAAACAACCCAAATATACAACTCTGCATACCTCCTTAATATAGTGACAAACTAATATTATTATGAACTGGAAAATGATTATTATTGTATTCTACCAGTGATAATTAAATAATTTCTGAAAACAGATTTCAGAAGCTTTTAAAAGAAAAGTGTTTAAGACATACATCAGTAAGCTTAATTTTGCACTCACACATACACCATAGTCTATTCCCGCCATATCTCAAAATAACAATGAACACACACTCAATCATACAAAAAAATATGTTTTGTTTTGTTACACATACTATACAAACATACGACATTTCCAGAATACATTAGCATTTATCTGGGTNGCTATCTGTTATCCATATCTCGAACTACACCCAGAAACATATTATAGTTTTGTTGTTTAGAATAACGTATTTACGGGCATATACAAATGGTTTTATTTTTCCGCGAGCTCTATATAATTTTTAAAGTAACATATATTTCATGTACAACGATTTGGACTACAAGTAATTTATATTTGGCCGGTAATCGTTCGTCTACGTAAATTATACGCCATATTGTTCTCTCGAAACCCATCTCCTTGTTTCCGTAGAAAGTGAGACACGCGTGAATAGTTTTTAAGCAATTCTAACGTTATTCCACGTCACATATTTCCAACTCGAATATATTAGCTATAACGTCCAAAGTGTGATAATAGATACAACAGACCGTCTCGCAAATGTTAACCCAAATTCACTATCTCGGACAAATTAAAAAAGAGTTAGCAAATATTAAATTATTTGCAACATTTCATATTTTTACTTTTATAACATACTTATTTTTTTTAAACAGATGTCAGTCTTAAAATATCTTAAAATTTGTTTAGCATTACAGTATAATGAGAAGTGGATTAGCTGATAGCGTGTTGATAAAAAATACAGCCCCGACTTGACGGACCAGCTGATGGCGGAAATGATACGTATTCAGATGTAAACAGTGGCGTTACTTTCGCCGAGCTGTCAAAAAGTGGCCTCCTTATATGGTACAGAATATACCTCCACAATAATACCACTCATTACAAAAGGATTTAAAACAACCCAAATATACAACTCTGCATACCTCCTTAATATAGTGACAAACTAATATTCTTATGAACTGGAAAATGATTATTATTGTATTCTACCAGTGATAATTAAATAATTTCTGAAAACAGATTTCAGAAGCTTTTAAAAGAAAAGTGTTTAAGACATACATCAGTAAGCTTAATTTTGCACTCACACATACACCATAGTCTATTCCCGCCATATCTCAAAAGAACAATGAACACACACTCAATCATACATAAAAATATGTTTTGTTTTGTTACACATACTATACAAACATACGACATTTCCAGAATACATTAGCATTTATCTGGGTNAAAAATATGTTTTGTTTTGTTACACATACTATACAAACATACGACATTTCCAGAATACATTAGCATTTATCTGGGTTAAAACAATAAAACTTGGCAAAAACTCTCAACTTATTTAAGAACATTACTAGCAACTACAAAAACTAATTCCATAAGAACTAATTTTGAGTATTCTGATAGTCTTGAAAATATATCACTGTATGTACTATATTTATAAATATTAGTTGGCCTAATAATTCAGTAACAGTTGACTTTCTTCCCTGTAATGAAGGTAACAATGCAAGTATTATGGCCCATCAAGGATTTTGTAGTCTGGAGCGTCTTTCATAACAAGCAAATTAAATCATAGGTCAGATAATGGAGGAAAAAAGAGTACAGTATCATCATCTAAAAATTTTGTTTGCGTATGACAATAAACTACTCAAAGACTCACAATTGCAAATTTTTTATACTAACAACAAATTAGACATTACATGTTGTAAAATTAGTCATATTTACTTCTTGTTCTTGTGCTTCAGATACCTCGTGTATGCCAGCTGCTTAACAGAGTCTCCAAAGAAGTGAGCCTTTACCCAAGAGCGATGTACATATATCTTTACCAGCCAAGATCCTATTTACAGTTTTGCACCAAAGTNAAGTGAGCCTTTACCCAAGAGCGATGTACATATATCTTTACCAGCCAAGATCCTATTTACAGTTTTGCACCAAAGATGTGTTGTGTTCCTTGCAACGCATGAAACTAACATCCACTGATTTACAAACTTCAGCACTTAAAAGTTTAAGCACACCACCACAATGACCAATTACAGCCAATTTCCAACACCTATGTGAGCCACTTGCGCGAAAGCTGTGCTGAACTTAGTGTCTGGGTGGCAAAATGCTTTGGAAGAAAATGCCCTGGCAGTTATCATCAAATCTTCTCTTTTCCCATCTGTTGACGACAATTCACTACAGCAAGTTTTACAGCCTTTGCTACGCTTCATAATTTTCCTGACTAAATATCCACTGACATACGCTTTCACTGCAGCTGATAGTGATGTTTTCTTCATTCCAGGTAGAGTCAGTTTCCAAACTTATAACACTTGTGTTACAACATTTACCACCATCAGTATGCAAATCATTTTGCAACAACCCAACCTCAAGACCGCCAGTCACAAAACTACGTAGAGTATCTAGTGCTCTAACTGATTAATCTTCTTTACAGTTCGAGCCTACAGAGTTTGGGGACATGAAATTGCTTATGAGGAGTGACTTGAATGAGCTAATAAAAGAGGAACACATTGAATTCACATTATGGCAACCATGACTTCTGACACAACAGAAAAATTTTTCTAAAGGATCTTGATTTATATTCCTGACACAAGATATTTGAATGCACATTCATTCTATTTATTCCAATGATATTTAAAGGAACAAGGAACAAAGAGTGGAAATCCAATTTTTGACTGATGGTGGAACTGATATGTTTCCTTTGCTGTCATAACATTTTACAGTTCTGAGCACACCTATTGTTTCATTCCAGCAAAAGTCAATATGAGGCGACTCAGATGTAACTGCACATCGAAGATATATGCCATNACACCTATTGTTTCATTCCAGCAAAAGTCAATATGAGGCGACTCAGATGTAACTGCACATCGAAGATATATGCCATTTCTAGGTTTCACCACTGCACCATTAACACTATCAAACAATTTGACCATGAAAAGTAAAAAGTCAGCTGTATCAGCTGCTTCCAAATCCAAATCAGGACCATATTTCCCATCTTTGGCCAAAACTCTCATTGAAGCAGAAACCCGCTGACTTAACACCTGGACACAGTTGCTCACCTTCATCTTCTTTATCTTCTCTCGCATCATATGCTTGTCTGTGAGTTTGGGGCACATTCATGTATCATAGTCACCCTGATCCAAATCAATAAATTGTTGCGCATAACTTTCAGTAAACATGATGTATCAAAAAGTAGCACAACTTCGTCATCCACTGAAAACCCAGTATATCTATTCTCAATACCTTTCCTCAAACATTGCTGTCTAATACCTTCCAATAAAGAATTAATTGCTGCCTGGTTACTTGCACCTCGGTCACACACCGTAGCTGCAACTTTCAGACCACATGAACGAACACTCCAGATGACATCTTTAATAATTCTGCACAGTGANCACACACCGTAGCTGCAACTTTCAGACCACATGAACGAACACTCCAGATGACATCTTTAATAATTCTGCACAGTGGAGCAGTTTTCGTGGTGCTCTGACAGAAATAAAATGCCACAGGTTTTTTCCACTTTTTTCTCAAACTACGAACCATAAAAACAAAAACATGGTCTGCNCTTTTTTCTCAAACTACGAACCATAAAAACAAAAACATGGTCTGCCAATTTTGGAGCTCTTTCTTTTACATCTAAATCTTCAAAACCAAGAATAATATTGGATGCCACAGTGTACTTAAAGCCCAGGCAGCAATATCTGTCCAATTCAGACAACTTGGAAAAAGACTGCTTCAGGTGTTCCATCACCCTATTGTCAACACCGGTGTTAAATGGAATGTCAGAGAGTAATTTCACTTTGAAAGCAGTGGAAATTTTACTATTTCCCAAATTTTTGTATTCTTGTTTTTCTTTTTTAAAAATCTATTTATGAATTATAATTGAAAATAATCTTACAAAATAAATTAGCTGCATTTTTTGCATGTTTAAACCTAATCACAATACATGTAACAAATTAATATTTACACTNTTACAAAATAAATTAGCTGCATTTTTTGCATGTTTAAACCTAATCACAATACATGTAACAAATTAATATTTACACTGTCAGATAAGACAAAATGATTAACAATTATGCCCATAAGCAAATACTGCTTAAAACATGATTTTTACACACTTCTATTGTACATGGCTCACAGACACTGTGAGGTTGCATCCAACAGCGACAATGTCACAGTGAGCTCAGACAATCTGCGGCAGTACACCTTTGCGTTATCTGCATTTTCCATGAACACTCACAATGTCGCATAACAGCAACAATGTTTCAGCGACTTGGCTCTGTTACTTCTTTTTCATTGGTCACCGTTTGTCGCAGGTACAGATTTGAGTTGCTACTCGCATCCCAATTATGTAGGTTTGCAATTTTTTTTTTTTTTTAGTTTTTATTCTATTGGCTTTTATAAAATTGTAAAATATAATTAGCCTCTATAGAGCTAATTTTTAAAATGTAAAATATATAAAAGGACAGGAATTCGAGTACTCACAGTCTAGTACTCGTCGACAGGCACACACACACACAAAGGACGACACATTTTTTNAGGACAGGAATTCGAGTACTCACAGTCTAGTACTCGTCGACAGGCACACACACACACAAAGGACGACACATTTTTTATGCGGTTGCACAATTGCGATGTTTTGCTGGCTAGGCCAGTTTCATCAGGCGGTGAGTTGAGTGTCCTACAACTCGCCGCATGATGAGCTGGCGTAGCCAGTGAAACGTTGTGATCGCGCAACTATGTGAAAAATGTGTCATTCTTCTTTGTGTGTGTGCCTGTCGACAAATACTAGACTGTGAGTATTGAANGCGCAACTATGTGAAAAATGTGTCATTCTTCTTTGTGTGTGTGCCTGTCGACAAATACTAGACTGTGAGTATTGAATTCCTGTCCTTTTATATAATTTTGGTAGCCTAACAGCCTACTTGTAACCATAACTCATTTGTTTTGTATTGGAAACATTTTTTTAAAAGCTAATCCAGACAGTGAGTGTTGACTAACTTATGATGGTGGGTAGGTCAGTTTTTGGCATCATCTGCCTGGAGTTATTTTATGCTTTTTGAAGTAGAGAAGCAAGGAAGTGCTAACCCTAAGACTGACACCAGCATGCNTCTGCCTGGAGTTATTTTATGCTTTTTGAAGTAGAGAAGCAAGGAAGTGCTAACCCTAAGACTGACACCAGCATGCTATGTTTTCACTGTGCAGAATTTACTTTAAGCTTTACAGCAATGGCCGTATTAATTTTTTTAGTGGAACGTTTATAAGAAATGCCATTGTAGACCCTATACTAGTTTCATACATTTTTGTTAGAATAATAGAAGTAAAGCAGACGACACTTCATTTAACACTGATGTAGTTTAATGAACAACCAACAGACAAGTAACTGACATCGCTCCGTGGTCTCGAGTCCGCCACGGAGTAGTGACGTAATGCAGTGTTGCCAAATGAAATGTACAATAAAATAACACGCCTCCTTACATTTATATGGCAACACCAAAAAACACAAAAACAAAACAACTTCACTATGTTATTAAAACTATCTATCTTAACTTACTATACCTTATTTTATTCTTTTACATTTAACATTTCTCTGAATTTAATGAATTTTACATTTCCTAATGCTTTTGTACATATATCTGCAATATTATTTTCTGAATCTATCTTTACAACTTTAATATTTCCTTGCTTGACACTCTCATGTATAAAATGATAATGAACCTCAATATGTTTAGAATTCTTAGTAAAGTTTCCATATTTGGAAATGGCTATTGCCTCTGAGTTATTCTCATATATCCTAACTGGTTTACAAATTTTGGTGAAAACATCATTAGTTAAACAAATAAGAAAATTTATTTCTGTTACAGCTTCTGATAAGGCAATGTACTCTGCAAATGTAGAAGACTTTGTTACACAGTTCTGTTTCTTTGATTTCCAACCAATAACATTTCCAAACAACCTAATTATAAATCCTGAGGTAGACTTCCTGTCTAGAATGTCTCCTGCCCAGTCAGCGTCCACAAAACAATCCAAAATATCAGCATTATCATTCTTATAATATTTTAGTTTAAGATCTCGTGTCAAGTACAAATACTTTAGAACTCGCAGAGCATATTTAAAATGTGTCTCATCATAACAATTTTGGAACCTGCTTAAATAATTTACACAAAAAGATATATCTGGTCTGGTACCAGAGCTTATATACAAAAGAGCACCTATTAAATTTCTATACTTTATATCCTCATTTTTATCAGCTTGTGCCAGTTTTAAATTGACTTCCATAGGGGTCTTATACAATTTTGCATTTTCAACATTAAAACGTTTAGCTAAAGATTTAATATAAGATTTCTGACTCAAAGTCAAGATATTATCTTGATCATAACAATATTTAATATCNAACGTTTAGCTAAAGATTCAATATAAGATTTCTGACTCAAAGTCAAGATATCATCTTGATCATAACAATATTTAATATCGATACCAATATAGTTTTTATGAAATGGAAACAGAAAGTAAAATTTGAAGTCAGATAATTTACTTTTTATGTCAACAATAGCTTGTTCAGTTCTGCAGCAAATTAACAAATCATCAACAAACAGTAGAATGTAAACAGTTAAGTCATTCTCTTCTTTAACATACAAACAATNACCGTTTGTCGCAGGTACAGATTTGAGTTGCTACTCGCATCCCAATTATGTAGGTTTGCAATTTTTTTTTTTTTTTAGTTTTTATTCTATTGGCTTTTATAAAATTGTAAAATATAATTAGCCTCTATAGAGCTAATTTTTAAAATGTAAAATATATAAAAGGACAGGAATTCGAGTACTCACAGTCTAGTACTCGTCGACAGGCACACACACACACAAAGGACGACACATTTTTTATGCGGTTGCACAATTGCGATGTTTTGCTGGCTAGGCCAGTTTCATCAGGCGGTGAGTTGAGTGTCCTACAACTCGACGCATGATGAGCTGGCGTAGCCAGTGAAACGTTGTGATCGCGCAACTATGTGAAAAATGTGTCATTCTTCTTTGTGTGTGTGCCTGTCGACAAATACTAGACTGTGAGTATTGAATTCCTGTCCTTTTATATAATTTTGGTAGCCTAACAGCCTACTTGTAACCATAACTCATTTGTTTTGTATTGGAAACATTTTTTTAAAAGCTAATCCAGACAGTGAGTGTTGACTAACTTATGATGGTGGGTAGGTCAGTTTTTGGCATCATCTGCCTGGAGTTATTTTATGCTTTTTGAAGTAGAGAAGCAAGGAAGTGCTAACCCTAAGACTGACACCAGCATGTAATGTTTTCACTGTGCAGAATTTACTTTAAGCTTTACAGCAATGGCCGTATTTATTTTTTTAGTTGGAATGTTTATAAGAAAGGCCATTGTAGACCCTATACTAGTTTCATACATTTTCATGCAGAACTTTTCAACATCAAACCATATTGGATAATTATGAAATACTTGTGACGTTGCCCCACGTCTGGGGCGCCATGTTTGCAACGTGGCAGCCTTCAGAAATGGCGGCTGGAAATTACAGCTCGGTTCGCTCAATCTGTAGACACATTAAACTTAAAAAAAAAAGGTGCCAAATAAATATAAAATAAAGTCAAGTCTCTGATTTGTTACTCTTTACTTTTATTTAATATTCACATGAACCAGTTCACATACAATCAGAGTCACAAACAGTTAGTTTCACCAGACAAACAAACAAAGAGCAGTGCCACAGTAGTTAATTAATTATGTACTATTATGTATTATTAATCACGTCATTTAAAGCTTGCATTGCAAAAGGAAAATTCAAAGGCAGCGACCTCCCTCACCGGCGGTAATAATTCAGTTCCCGGCGTGGGGGATATTTGCCACGCTCAATGTGTCCTTTCCTAGTACTGGTTGACTACTGATTCTGTATAACGTTCTGCTAGCAGGCGGTAGGCACACCGGGTATTAGTCGCCCCGTGCCTACCCCCACTCCTCACCCCAGTTAGGGACATTCCATGACATAATTTTGCCTTCCCTATGTCACAGGACAACCATTAAAGAAATGACTGCTCTCTGAAAAGCAGCACCCTAGATTATAAAATTTGATAATTAGCTAAATAGTATGTACCGATACACTATGCAAAAATATTAAACACTTATTTTTTAATCGACAAAATTATTTTAACTGGAAGTCAAACTATGTTGTTACCTACCTGTCTTGCATAAACTATCAAATGGTGAAGTATACTGTGTAGTAGACTCCACAGTAGCATCCAACAAACTAGGCAATGCAGTATCCTGCTGCATAACGTGAGTGTGTTGTGTAGGATGATCTGTTCCAGTATTGTATACTGCAACTACTTTCCCTTCACTTCCATCAACACTGCACTTCTCAATGTTACTTGCTGAAGAAATACCTGCAAACCAGAACAAACACTATCGTAGTATACCACAGAGAAGGGAGGAGAGTAAAAGAACTTAGTTCCTCAAATTTTGGCACAGCATTATTTTTTCACAACAAAGAGATGCAATGAAAATATTATTTTTATAATGAAAATATTGATGGTAATTATAAAGAATAGCGACTTTTTTTTAAGGAGACATAGTAGACCCACAAAAGTTATATAAATGGCTTTTGCACAGCTTACCTGTTCAGTATTTAGGAGGGCGTAATAATAAAATAAGCAGAACGTCGAAGAAAAAAAAATATATATATATAAATGTAGTTCGGCCGCTTTGTTTACGTCGAACGCCATGTTGTATAGTCCTGTAATGCTGTAGTAACGTAAACAAATGCGAATCGGCAGTCACCTGTTTGCTGTGGATGCCTAGACGTCTCCGTGGGTTAGTTGCAGATTACCTGCAGTACAGTGCAATTATTAGCGAATGCTCGTGATTTAAGAATGGAGGGTGCAAGTACGAGTGCTTCTGTGCGTGATAGTCGTCTATGTGGCGGGTGTTACCTGGATGTTAGCCAGTTTATTGAATTAACGTTGTTTTGGCCTACCTAGGTGGTAAATTCAAATAAATCCGGTATGTTTTACTGTGTATGGTATGTTTAGATGGCAGGATTTTTTGGTATGTTGTCAAGGGTTTGTATATATCTGTGTGTGTAGCTATTTGAAAGTTAGCAAACCTAACCGAATACAACCTAACTTCGCAATTAACGCAGAGGTGATATTTGCACTGCCGCACGACGAAATACAATGTTATGTGATTGCATACAGTACCACTGTATTTACATTTCGTGGTGGGTAATGTTCGGTTAGGTCTTTTTGCATTTATTGTATTACATAAGTAAAGGATTTAATGATAACGTACAATAATTTACACATGTTTTACCCCACAATTTTCCTGATCTTCATACCCCTCCCCAGTATCGTATTTATGATTTGTTGTGTATTGATTTGAAATGTAACAAACCTAACCGAATTCAACCTAACTTCACATTATGCTGGATTTACAATACCATGATGAACATGCTTCGACAATCAGATAATGTCCATCCGACAATATCCTCCACCTATGTGTATTCCTGTTCAGTGTTTACAATACTCCGACAGTTCACATCCCACAAGCGTATCGTAGCTGTCGACAAATCTTAAAGTGGCCAGTATTATGCTATACTTTCTCGTTGGAATGCATAGAAATCGCAATATATTGTACACTATTTTGTTTTGAAAACAGCCAAAAGCTATCTAAATATACTATTCTCCATCATTATTTATTTCCGTCACATCAACAACCAGGCATCTTTCTTCTACACAATAATCAGTATATACCTGCAACATATTTTTAGAGTAAAATTTCTCACAGCAGTGACATATGCACGACATTTTGTTTTGTAAGGTTGTGTTTATGTTATTATTTATACTGCCCAGCGAGCCAGACTACGACAATAGTAGAAATAGGAAACACTTCTGTCGGCCTGTCGGAGACGTGATTTTTTTCGGGGTGACCTTGCTTCTAATTGGCTGTCGAAATATTTTCGTCGTTGTCGGGGCTTTGATGTCGGACTGTTGTGGCATTGTAAATCCAATGCACAAGTGGTGTTTGCACTGCAGCACGACAAAAAACAGTACTATGTGATGACAAATACCCTGTAGGTATTTACTTATCGGGATATTAAGTAATGTTAGGTATTTTTGCATTTAACGTATTTATATACTAAAATATAACGATAATGCACATATTTTACAAGTATTTTACCACACAATTTCCCTTATCTTCTTAGCCCTCCCCAGTATAGGGTTTGTGGTTTGTAAACATAATATGTTAATGCCCCTAGTACATTTGTGTTCTGTGTAAGTAGTAGAGTCGAAATTTACCACTTTTCAGGTTTTTTTATTTTATTTTCAGAGAAGTTGCTATACTTTACAATTACCGTGACCCGCCACGTGAATGTAATACTATATTTCCAGAGCAACGTCCACGTTTGTGTGCTATTTGTAGACATAACCGCACTACGCGATGCCACAATTGGGTTGTGTTCAGATGATGACTCTTTTGATCAATATATAGAGCAGGCACGACTCTTGTCATAAAACACGAGCCGAGTTGCTGTAGGATGAACATCGTGCTCGTGGCTGCTCTCTCCGGGATCTGCCCGCCTCTTGGGACCAGCGAAGGCGAGGGTTTCTGTGAGTGCAGCAACTACTCCGCTACTCGTGTCCCCAGGTGAAGGCTGCCGTCAGCTTTCACTCCTGGGCCAGCTGATTAGTCACCAGCCCCGGTAGGTCCCCGGATGTCCCACTGAGCTATAGCTCACCCAAGACCGACGGACCATTTTGGAGGATGAGGTGGCTCCCCAGGCAATCGTTCCCCGCCTTCACCCACGGCGTCGAGACCCTCATGTCAGTGCGGAAAAGTGAAGATGGAGTAGGTGCCATGGTTGAGCTGCCCAGTTTTCCGATGCACTAGACGAGAAGCAGGGGGACCCTGCATTCAATAGCTGCTGTCAATATTGCTGTTCTGGTACGCCTGCACAGAAATATTGACAACAGTTCAACCTCAAGGGCGCTTGTGCCCACCGCTCTGTCCCTTCTCTTCTAGGTTTTCAACTTCACATTAAAGAGCATGGAATCCACACCTGCTGTTTCCTGTAGCATTTTCAATAATGCATGAATAAGTTTTGAACTTCTTCCCTTAAGGGAGGGTTTTTACTGTGTCTATACCGGTTTTTCCCCTTCTTAGCTATAGCCTCAGCTATAGGTACACTAAGGGAGGCAGTTCATGGCCCTAATTGTAGCCATGGCTGCTGTAATCCCTCTGCTGCGATGTACGCCATCTGGCATGACTTGATTCCCTTGTAGGTGTATGGGGTCTAATCCTTAGATGCATTTAACTCCCGTCCCTACCTTGGACGTACACTTAATACTTAGCAATAGGGTAGGTTAAAAAAAATTGTCATAAAACAATAACCCAGGAACACCGTAGCACAGAAGTCAACAGAAGTAACAGAGTCGAGGAGCAGCGAATGAAAACTGGCTGTTATTCTATCTCTGTTGTTTTTCTTGCTGCGAGTGATAAATGTTTTTGTATGTCAATATTATAGAAGAAACTGCAATAAAGCTTCAGCGAACAGTTTACAGCCTCATCTTTTATTTATTTACTATTGGCGTTCTTCTTATCAATGAACTTTTTTTTTTTTTTTTTCAATTCTGAGTATCATGCTTTCAAACTGAGCTAGTTCGAGCTAATGTTTATTGCGAACTCCATTTGAGTATCCGTACAAAAAACATTACAACATACACTTATTAGAAATTTCAACTGTGGCCCATTGCATTATCATTTTCCCCACAACAGTTGAAATTTTTCTTACACATTCTTAAATTTGAATTAAATGGGAATGACATAAATTACAGCACCTTAAATTATATTGAAAGCTGTAGTTTTTTATTTATTTATTTCAAGCCTTCATATAATCCATTATAAAATACATTCTTTGATATAGCATTTGTCAAAACAATATGTGATATAAACTGTACAAAATAGTACTCTACATATTTTATTCGGTACACTACTACATATTATAACATTTCATTTATTTATTTATTTTGTTTGCATTCCGTACAGCCTGTAAAAGGCATAAAGGTCCACAAGGTTATGGAATACGCCATCAAACGTAATACAAAACATGATTTTACACATTATATAGCCTAACACTGTTTTACAAAGTACATAGATGGAGAGGGGCTGTTCACTGTAAAGTGAATTTTTTAAGACCATAGTTACTTTTTCCCTTATACCCCGGTCAAAATCAACATTCAAGGTTACAAAAATTCACATAGAGCTAAATATTTGGACGAATGTTGGGAACACCATTATAAATGAAATGTGAAAAGTCCACATCTATCCCACATCTGCAAAAAAATGTATTCAAGGTCAAAGTTAGCAAATATGGTTTTTTGTATTTTTCAGCCAAACTGTAAGTTTTATCATACAAATAGGTCAGACAAAAATCGTAGATCATGCAATTATCTATAAAAATTGCTCTTACACTTTTTTTTTCCTAAGAGTCACCATTTCTGAGATATAACGATTCAAAAAGTTGAAAAAGTTGTGTTCTTCATAATATGCACACGTTTCCATACCACCTGTGAGGTAGTGTACTTGGTGCGGTTTTTTAACTTGGTTTCCCCGGTAGGCCTATTCCATGATCTATTGTGGTCCTGTTTAATTCAATAATATGTAATAATAAAAAATGATACTATTGGAAATGATGAAAGCGGTGTGAATTCTGAGTAATTGGGGAAATTTATTCATCTGATTCATAATCATCTAATGGAACTTCAAGTGTAATGTCTTCTTCTTCTTCCTGCTGGGTACAAGTAAATGGTCCTAACAGTGATGCATCAGATGTCTCCTCGCTGATATCGTAAGAATCCTCTTCTGATGGTGATTCAACATTGGAGCACGACTGGCCTTGACAACTGGTACATGCTAATGAACAAAACAATCCAACTTTTTTGATACCACATTTAGCATTACATCCCTTTTTGCAATTGCAAAAAATTGTATTGAGGAGTTTTTCCGGTGCAGGTGGGAGTAANCGTAAGAATCCTCTTCTGATGGTGATTCAACATTGGAGCACGACTGGCCTTGACAACTGGTACATGCTAATGAACAAAACAATCCAACTTTTTTGATGCCACATTTAGCATTACATCCCTTTTTGCAATTGCAAAAAATTGTATTGAGGAGTTTTTCCGGTGCAGGTGGGAGTAAAGCCTGGATTGGTTCCAATGTATTGTCAATTAACTTCCAACCCCAGTCTTCTGGGTCCAGTTGATTACCAAGCCACACTTGAACTTGATAATATACTCGAAATAGATGTTGATGAGCAGAAGCAGAGGTTGGAGGAAGACAAGCTAATTGCACTAGTTTTTTTGTTACAAGTATTTTTTACAAAACATAAGTATTGAAACGTATCTAAGCAGGTAATTGTTTTTGGAGCTCCGTGTACAGAAAGAAGAAAGCGAATTCCGTTGGTGATTACATCTTGTGGAGTAGAGTTACTCTCTTTAAAAACTTCAGCACAATTAACGAAATATTGTTTTTCAAACAATTTTAAAACTGTTGTTTTACCCCTCCTGAAAAATGCTGATGTCGTATCGCAGCCAGTTATTGCGTGTAAAATTAGTATGTGATTTTGACATTTTGCAAAAGCTGATAAACTTTTGGATGAATATATTTCCGACTGCTGTTGAGCTTTCCCAGGTTTTAAAAAATAAATAATTTGTTCAGTTGGAGTTCGAGCAGTAAGTAATATCAATAAATCAACGTCTTCACCAACAACAATAGTTGTATTTGTCGAGTTGAATTGCTCTATTGCTGTTTCAATTATCAGGACATCAGCGTCATTATGAGCTTGTTTGACAAAAAATATTTTCAGTGGTAAATTTTTCTTTCAACATTGAAATAAACCAAGACTTGTTGTGAGTATTTGCAAGAAATTTTTGTTGGCTTGTGGGAACTGTCATAAATTGATCAAATATGACATCAGAAGATGAAGATGTTGTGCTTTTTTCTTCTTGTACTCTTCATTCAATTCATTGCCGCAAAATAAGCAACATTGTTTAAAACAAAAAGCTGATTCACTTACGCGTGCTCTAGTACAAGGAGGACTTATTGTAGATCTATTGGCTTGTTCTTCTTCGTATTGTCTTTTAACTGCAGCAATAGTACTCTTTCGAGTGTACTTTTTACGACACTGCACATGAATTGTCACAGATTTCTGGTCTTTCAGGTATTCCGATAATTCATCACATCTTTCAGTACTTGCATCAATTAATGTCTTCATGCCACGATCAACAGTAACAATTTCACTTTCAGTCAAAGGTTTACTACAAATAAAGCACATTTGCGACATTTTTTTTAAAACTAAAAACGGCGCAAACTTGGTTAGGAAATCTTAGCAATACTCACGTGTTTTCACTATGAGGGTACATTCGAGACTAACAGTATTTCGTTTCGGCCTTCAAAAAAGGAGCAGGTATACGACTGTTGCCACGCGGACAGTTGAATAGGAGACGGGTGTTGTTCAAGGTTATACTGGCGTATACAATGAGGGACTGGGTTTCTTTCAAGTTCATATTCTCAGAATTGTACTATTTTGTACGTATAAGTTACACAGACCAACATAAAAGTATATTTACTTGTATTACGGCTCCAGTGATGTATATACGCGGCGTACTTGTGCATATTATGAAGAAAACAACTTTTTCAACTTTTGAATCATTATATCTCAGAAATGGTGACTCTTAGGAAAAAAGGTGTAAGAACAATTTTTATAGATAATTGCATGATCTACAATTTTTGTCTGAGCTATTTTTATGATAAAACTTACCGTTTGGCTGAAAAATGCAAAAAAAAAAAAACCAATATTTGCAAACTTTGACCTTGAATAAATTTTTTTGCAGATGTGGGATTGATGGGGACTTTTCACATTTCATTTATAATGGTGTTCCCAACATTCGTACCAATTTTAAGCTCTATGTGAATTTTTGTAATCTTACCCCTATTTTTTGTGCTAACTTGACCGCACTATTAAGCCATTTTTTTATATATTAACCACCTTTTTAAATAAATATTGCCAATATAAGTTTTAAACACAGTGTGTATATTCCACCACACTTGAAAGTTGACATCAAGGCTAAAATAAAATATATTTATTGACTATTATTCCAAATAAGAGGGCTTTCAAAAGTGCTCACTTTACTATGAATAGGATATATCTCTCTGTGTGTGTGTTTGTGTGTGTTTATATGTATATCACTTCATTTCTGTGAATGATATTCATCAATTTCTGTTAGATTATAAAAGCAATGTGCATCCATAAAATCACATATTAGTTTATTAAATTTCTGCATGTCATTTTCTAAAATAATATGTATAGGAAACTTAATTAAAGAGACATAGACCAGAGTGGAATATACTTTTTTAAATAGTGCACTCTAGTGTTGGTTAATTCTCAGATTGTGAAAATTTCTTGTAAAATGGTTATGTACAGCTTAATTTTTTTAATAATTAATTTTATTTTTCTAGACAAATTTCTGTAGGACCTACACATATTGCACATTCATTACTAGCAACCGGCCCGGCTTCGCCCGGTAACAATTTAGTTCTTGCAGCGATACTTTGGAAGACAAAAATGGTTACTGTGGGTCACCCTTAAAAGATAAACATATGCGATTGCGAACTTTTCTGTAGACATTTTTGAGAGCTACAATTCTTTAGTACATTAATTTGATGTATCTCTTGTGGTTTAGCGCCTTAAGAGCGGTTTTCTATGACTTGATTACATATGGTTCGACATTTCCCTATTATCCTTACATTAAATTGTCGCTACTAGGCCACCTGAGTTATACAGGATGATGGCTAGTAGGGTACTGAGTTACTCTACTTGGTGCAGACTAAGGGCACCTGTCGTTGTTGAGTAAGGGGTAAACAAATACGCATATTCTCCGTTATTTAACATACAATAATCTTATTTGCCTGAAGGTAACATAGGTATTTATACACACCCTGGCGAGACTGAGCCCCCCTACAAATCGTAGGCCTGAAGGACTGGTGGGCGGAAGGTTATGCGTCAGGGAAAGGTATCTTGAATGGAGACTTTCTACTTATTTGCGACTGCGGCTTTTGGCGAGTTGTCTTCGTTGGTTGATGTAGCTGGGTCTGCTCTGCTTCCCTTCTCGGAAGTCCGGGATTGGTTTCCCAGGACTTGTGATGTCTCTTCGATCTCTGCTGTGTTCCTCGTCAGAGACCTCACGTCCCCTCTCCTACGTCAACGTCTGCCACGACTCGTCTCGCGCTCCCGACTTCTCCACCTCGGAAACTGCCACTACTTTTTCGGGAATGAGCTCATAAGGTCTCAGCGCTTCTACTTGGTTTGTCCCTGAAATTTACACATGAAGTCTCGGCTGTTCCTGGGTTCTCTCCCCGATGACGTCACAATTGACTCACTGACTAACTGCTTGCCTCGTCGCCTTCTGGCGCACGACTACGTCTTCTCGAGGAATGGTGCCCCTCGGTATGGGGTTGCCACTTGTTTCCGGGAATTTACTCATAAGTTCTTGGCACTGTTCCCGTCACACGACTGCCTACTCTCGCATCTCCTTCGCCTCCCGTCTCAGCTGAAAACCTAACTCGTCTCGCGGCTGTGCTGCCGAACAACTCCTGTATCGGCTGGCGACAATTGGCTCGGCCGGGATCCGAACCCGGCCTCGACTGACTCACCCGACTGCCGCCTCTCTGCGTGCGATATGTCTGCCTGACTGATTCTCACTGACGCTGGTCCGGCGGCTGGGATTCAACTCCCCCTGGTCCAACGTCTCCCGTCTGCGTGGATTCAACTGACTCTGAACAACTGACCTCCTGCCTCGGCTGCTCCTGAATTTAACTCGTGTTCCGCTATATTCAAGTTAACTGTCAGCAATTTCTGTAGAGAGAAATCGGGAAATCCCCTGTGTACTTCGGGCGTTTTTNTACGCTGGTCCGGCGGCTGGGATTCAACTCCCCCTGGTCCAACGTCTCCCGTCTGCGTGGATTCAACTGACTCTGAACAACTGACCTCCTGCCTCGGCTGCTCCTGAATTTAACTCGTGTCCCGCTATATTCAAGTTAACTGTCAGCAATTTCTGTAGAGAGAAATCGGGAAATCCCCTGTGTACTTCGGGCGTTTTTGTGCATGATTTTACGTCTCGTCAGCAGCTTGTGTGCTTCGATTAGGGTGGAGGGAGGGTGAAGTTACTGTGGTGGGGATTCCTACGGAGCTGGGTCTGCACTAATTCTTGTCGGGGCACCTCCGGTGTCCTTCGTCGAGGGCTTATCTATCAGCTATTTCTCGGGACTTACCCTCTTTCATTCTGCTTTGGTTCTTCCCCGAGTGTGAATCCCCGGAAGTTTCGTTGTCAGCTGCCTGCCTTGACTAGCTACCTTCTCCTGGATAACTATACAGGATGTGGTAACAGCGCAATGCCTATCCCATGTATATGCCATGCGTCAAAATATTAATGTATTATACACCAAAACCATCCTCAAGAAATTTTCTAAATGATGTTGAAAACCGCATCAAAATCCATCAAGTAGTTTAGAAGTACTAAGTGAATACACAGACAGATGCAGATAAGCGACTTTGTTTTATACTATTTAGAGATAAAATGGACATAATAATAATAATAATACTATACTTGCTATTGGGCAGTTGCTCGGTGGCAATTTCATTCCTCCTCCCCATCACTTACCTTCCAGGCCCTTCCTGAACTTCCCAGCACCTACTGTCACTACTTCCTCCCGCAATAAATTCCACTCTCTCACCGACCTCACAAGCATGAATTGCCTACCCCGCTCCGTTCTCCTCCATACCCTCTGTATCTTAACACTGTTGTTACCTCTCTCTCTGTACACCCCCCTGGACAGCCTACAACCCAACTTCCACAATCCTCCATCTCCTTATAACCTGACCAGTCTCACCACACTTTTGCTGTCATTCAATGAAGTCCAAGCCCATTTCCTTCATCACTGATGGTCGAAAGTTCCCTTCATCCTCACCATCCTGCCCCTGCCTTCTCCATCTGCCCTTCACCCATCTAGCTGCCCTTCTTTGTACCTTCTCCATTTCCTGTACCTCCACTGCCACACGTTGATCCCATTCTGCTGCTGCGTATTCCAATTTAGGTCATACCATTGTGCCATAAGCCTTTAACATAACCTCACTACTTATCCCTTCAGTATCCTCCCCAGCATTCCCAAAGCTCTTCTGCCCTTCGTAACCGCTCATTCGACCTGCTTTTTCCACCCAAGATCGCCCTGCAACACTACCCCTGTTATTTATTTTCTGGTACTTCCTCTATTTCCAATTTGTAAATGTCCCTGCTCTTCGCCCTCTTTCTCGTAAACCTCACTATCTTAGTCTTTTGGACATTGATCTTCATCTTATTCCTCTCTGTCCATGACCGGTGATTCAATCAATGTCATCTTGCAAGTTGTTTAATTGAAATAATTTCCTACAAGAGGTAGCTTTACTAACACCGGCTAAAATTCTTAATGCTTTCTTTTGGAGTTAGAAATTTTTTTTACTTTCTGAAGCGTTACCCAAAACTCAACACCATCTCACATTAAAGAGTGAAAATGTGCAAAATAGGCAAATTTCAATGTTTTGACATTCACAATTTCTCTTAGTGACCTCAAATATGCCCGTAAACAACTTTGAATAAACTTATTGGTTAATTGATATACCTTTGATTCCCATAACATATGTAATATTGTAGTCCACACTAAAGTAAAATTGTGAAAATACCAGTGCACGTGTGAATAAAAATTACATTAAAAATTTTAACAATGAATCCACTCTTAAAAATATGAACTCTCAAATGAAGAAAAGTTTACCATACTTACTACAAGAGATGATACATTTTTTTGCAGTATTCACGTTTTTGAGCAAAGTGGCAGACATCTAGTGGTGGAAATATGTACTTGTGTAGGGGGTATAAATGCCTTTGTTGATATGACAAAGCAGTAAAATGGGTAAAATTTTACTATAGGGGCTTTTCTGAAAATAAGAAAAAAAACNAACTTACTCAAACGAATATAATTCAGTTCTGCTGTGTAAAATCAAGCAAATACCTTATAATGTATTGTATCAGGGTAGAATATGGTGTGTTTGTACACAATTTCCAAAGAAAAAATGACTTAAAAATGCTGGTAAAACGATAGTGTGAAGTACTATGAAAAACAAGGAAATTCTGGGGCAGACAAATGTAATAATAAATCAAATTGAACCTAAATGAACTTCTGGTAACAAAAATGTATAATCTGCAGGCCCAGAAACGCAGTTATGTTATGCCATTTTTGTTCGTTTCTGTCTTTTTTTATATTTAATTTTTTTTATGTTCCTGATAGTTCTGGGCTCTATGTAGAAACAGTACAGAAATATTATGGCGGCTATCAGCACTCCTGCATACAGTGTTGTAATTAGTCAAAAATACTCAATATACAACAAAACAAGCATTGTCAAGCATTTAACGTACATGGTGTTATAAATTTACCTTCAAGCACTGCATAAAGTTAAGACATATTAAAAATTATCTAAACATCACCAGTACATACAGAAATTAAAGATAAGCAGTACCATGCATTAATAATTCAAGTGTGTTCACATATGCAGGCCCGTTATGAGCTCTTTGTGGGATCAGTACAGATAATGTCCTGGCTTGTTAAATTAAACTTAAAAACAACAAAAAAAAAAAAGAGAGAAAGAGAAGAATAAAATTAAGCATGACAAAGCAAACATCAATTACTAGTCTACAACTTAAATCTATGGATAAACTATCATGATTAATGTAGTTGTACTGGTACACGTAAGCAATCCTCTTTAGCTTGTCTATGAACAGTAGAGATAGCAATTTTGTATACATATAAAAATAAAATGTAGATACATAAAACAACTAGAATACAAAACATATACACATGATTGACTACATAATATATTTAAAACTGCAACAGAAACATGAGAATGATTTACTAATACTCAAACAACACATACAATTAGTTGGTACTTATATATTAATTTTTCTTTAGGCTCAAAGTATGTCTGAACAGTAAAGCTGGAATTTTGGTACACACATTAAGTAGGCAATTATTACATGAAACACAATAAATCAGAACTATATAAAGTGCTTGGTTTTCTACTACTATTTAAGACCAACGGCATGTGCAAATGAGAACATCCTAACTGTTGGACAGTAACAAGCTTGGAAATGTTGGCGTAGATAGTTTTAAATAATGATGGTGCAAGAAAAACATCATGCATAGTACAGGGAGCAGCAGAAATAACTCCCGAATTTGAAAGGCTAATAAACAATACACAAAAGATTATAGTCAAAATGTTATTAAACCATCTAAAAGAATTATGTTTGCCATTTAGTTTGATTTAATTTTCTTAATTTTCACTTAATTTTTAAACATATGTTTTTTTAATTTCCACTTAATCTTTAAACATAATCTTTTTTTAATTTTCACTTAATCTTTAAAAATAATATTTTCTTAATTGTCACTTAAGTTTTAAACATAATCTTTTTTTTTAATTTTCACTTCATTTTAAAAAATAATCGCACTCAAATGCAGACTGTCACTGTCTATACATGTCTGAAGCCTCACTCTGAAATTATGCATTACTCTCCTCGTCATTTCTTGTGGAATTTCCGCGATTTCGTGTCGGATAGCAGCTTTGAGTTCATTGATTGTCGTCTGTTTGTTTTTGTAGACTCTACTCTTCAGGTAGCCCCAGAGAAAGAAGTCACAGGCGGTAAGATCGGGTGAACGAGCTGGCCACGGGATGTCGCCTCGCAGTGAGATTAAACGCCCTGGAAACATTTGTCTTAGGACTGCCGTAGGTTCTCTTGCTGTGTGAGCGGTGGCACCATCCTGTTGAAACCATACAGCAGGATTTACACGTTCATTCAGTTTCGCCTCCAGGAAGTTCTGTAGCATCTCTACATATTGATGAGACGTTACTGTAACTGTTCATCCTTCCTCCTCAAAAAAAAATATGGGCCTATTATTCCAAAGTCTGCTACAGCACACCAAACAGTGACACGTTGGCTATAGAGAGGTCGCTCATAAAGTTTCCAAGTATTATTTTCTGCCCAATATCGAAAATTCTGTTTGTTGACGAATCCTGATAAATGAAAATGTGCTTCGTCACTTGAGAGCACAACTGCGTCTGTTGGAACGTTTTCCAGGATAGCCTGACAAGATGCAATACGGTTGGCCCAAATCACGTTCACCAAGTTCCTGCACAACCATGATTTTGTACGGATGAAAGTGGAGGTATTGGTGTAAAATTCTTCTCACACTACAAAAGGATATTCCCAAGCTGGCAGCGTGCCTACGGGCTGGACGTCTGGGAGATTTGGTAACTGCTTGTTGGAGTAATTGAACGTTCTGTGGAGTTCGAGCGCTGCGAGGTCTACCTGGTGGTGCATTTTTTAAAGCCGAACCTGTGACTCTAAAATTTTTAACCCACAATAGAACGGTTTTCCTGTCAGGGACTGCACCATGCCGAGCTATTCCGAAGCGCGTACAAAATAATCGCTGCGTTGTGATTACAGAATCACCATTTTTAAAATAGGTTTCAAGGACGAACGCACAATGTTCACTGCTCCATACCATGGTGGCGACTGAAATGGCAGCAGTGGTGCTGCACTATGATTCAACCCCGGGCCACCTACCACCACTAGTGCCGAGCCCATGGCGGTGGCAAATTCGGGAGTTATTTCTGCCGCTTCCTATATAAACAATGGAAATATTTTTTTTACTTTAGTGGTTAATTTATTAACTGACAAGGCTTTTTTAATTGGTTTGGGTAAGGTATTAAATATGTTTATCTTATTGTTTTTGATGCTGTTAATTCTGTATTTAGTTTATGACTGTGTACCTTTATGTATGTTTAATAAGTTTCGTATATGGCAGTTGTATTTATATTTTGTGTGAGTTATATCACTATTACAATTATTTAGGTTGCTGAGAACCTTATAAGTAAATACTGCAGCAGATACTTTCAACATGACTTGAAGTGGGAGGATGTGAGTACTGAAATAGAGTTCCTTGATAGGTCTCCAAGGTGGATATCCATACATTATTCTTATTGCTCTGTTTTGAATTACCTGCAATTCCTGAAGTTTTTTCTTTTTACAGCTAGCCCAGATGACAATCATGAAATTGAGATGGGAATTTATCATACCATGTGTTACGAACTCGCTTTTCAGCCAATTCGTACTTGAGAGTATGAGAGTAATGAGAGAATGCTGGGGGCGTAACTCAAATAATGACTCATTAATTCGGTAGTGCAAAACAGTATCTGATGAATTTATTACAATTTACAGTTATACAATTATTATTTATATTAGCATTGACCGGGGGAGCTTTACATTGAATTTAATATTATGTTTATTGTTACTTCACTCACGCCATTTTAAATAACCCTAACCGGAACGTCATCACCTTGTTAATGTTGCCGGAGGCTGATTCTAGGAGACGGTTAGCGACGGCCGGACACCCATCTTCCTGGTCTGCTTGGCTGGTAGGGTCGCCCAAAGGTCTAATGATGAATGACGACAACAAGGCGGTTAACGACGGCCTATATCAAGCGCGTGGTTCTGCGGCCGCGCTCAGTGACCGGTGGAGGGGATTTCTGCAACTGTCGACGACCAAATGGTGGCGTTGCAATCCCGCTCGTTTATGTTTGAAGGTGTGATCAGGCAAGCCGTTCAGCTAAGGCCTGACCACACCGTAACACATGGTAAATGTCTCTTATTTTTTGCTTCGGGAGTTTATCCTTCACACATGCTAATAGTCCTGTTATAGGCATTATTTTATCGTTAATATGTTTACTGTGTGTCTCCCAAGTGAGATTTCAGTCCAGATATAAACCTAAATATTTTGCATGTGCAACTCGACTTGGAAACTTTATTAATTGTGATAAATTTAACACTGCTGACTACTCAGGTAGGTTTATGGATAAACATATAGCTTGTTTTAGATTCGTTAACTATCAGGCAATTTTAGGAAAACCAATGATTCGTATTTTCAAATGACATTTTTCATATAATAATCTTGAGAAATTTAGTAATTACATACAAGAACAAACATGGCATAGCATTACACTAGGTAGTACACTGAATGAGAACTTTTGACATTTAATAAATATTTTTAGTTTTTATTCGAAGAATGCTTCTCAAAGAAAGTAACTACTTTGAAAGCACAATCTACTACAGATAGGGATTGGATAACTTAAGAAATAAAAGTGTCAAGCCGCAAAATAAAATTATTATATAATATAAGTTTAATAATAATAAATAAAACACCCCATTTCCTGAACTACTACTGTGCATACAAAAATATATTAGAAAGTTTTGAAAGTAGTTAAACAAAGATATAATGATCAATTAATATATGCATCTAAAAAAAAATGTAAAACAATGTGGCAAGTTATAAAATCTGAATTCAATAAAAATGTTAATGGTAGGCATATAGTGAAAATATATGATTCTGAAGGAATCATTATTCCTGATGAGAAAACCACTGCCAATTATACTAATTGCTACTTTACAGCAATTGCATAAAATCTTTTAAAATCTCAAAATAGTCATAATTGATGACAACCTTGGGTGGAATAATCACATTGAACATTTAACTAAAAAGCTAAGTGTACCATGCTATTCATTACGTATTTTACCTAGTAGATGTAGTCTAATGTATCTTAAGACAGCTTATTTTGCTTATGTATATTCACTAATAAAATACGGCATAATATTCTGGGGAATTATTAAACATAATTTAGATAAAATATTTTTAATGCAAAAAAGAGTAATACGAATAATTCTATTAAAACCATCACACACACATTGTAACCTTTGTTTAAAATTCTTGGAATTCTCCCCACTCCCTGTATCTATATATATAATACAATTCTTTTCACTCTAAAATCCGTTAATAGTCAATACCAATTTAATATTAAAATTAATTGTTATAACACAAGAAATAGACAATATTTATCTGTATTATGTCAATAAAAGTAGTGCTATAAAAATGGTCCAAAACAATGTTAAAAGACTTTATAATAATTTCACGCTTAAACTTAAAAGAATTGGCAAATTATCAATATACCGTAAATAATTGTTTGATTTCTTACTTGGCCACTGCTTTTGCAGTGTGGATGAATTTTTTAATAAATGATCTTAATACTATAGTTTCATACTTGAATGAATATCTTGTGAAGTAATGTTTTATTAATTATATTATTTTAATTTTTGTTTACTTCATCGTACACTGAAGAGCAAAAAACTGGTACACCTGCCTAATATTGTGTACGGCCCCCGCGAGCACGCAGAATTGCCGCAAGACTACGTGGCATGGACTCGACTAATGTCTGAAGGTATGCAGGAGGCATTGAAATTTGCGCCAATTTGAGAAAGGGTTGCACGTCTGTCACGTTTAATGATTTTCGTCAGTCGTCGTTTCTCCCGTTCGTTCACGTTCTTTTTCCGGCCACAGCGATGTCAAAGATTTTATGTTTTGCCGGATTCCGGATATTCACGGTACACTCGTGAAACGGTCATACGCGAAAATCCAAATTTTATTGCTACCTTGGAAATGCTATGTCCCATCTCTCGTGAGCCGACTATAACACCACGTTCAAACTCACTTAAATCTTGATAATCTGCCATTGTAGCAGCAGTAACTGATCTAGCAACTTTGCCAGACGCCTGTTGTCTTATATAGGCGCTGCCGACCGCATTGTGTTACTCTGATTGGTTGCATACCTCTGTTATTTGCATGAGCACGCCTATACCAGTTTTTTTTGGCTCTTCAGTGTACATTGTGCAGTGTTAATATGTATTGTATTGCATTATATTTATTAATACATTGTACATTTGACATGTTCTATATCACCGAATGGAGATCTACAGGACATAAATAAATGAAATGAGATTTATAATGTCTTGTTGAAATAAGTCTAACAGAACAGGCGTATTTTCGCAGTTGAATTGGTAACAGGCTGGGCACTAGCATTCACAATGAAATGTTCACATCGCAAAAGCTGTAATTGTGTCGTAAATAGACATGGAATGTATGGATGTGTTAATGTATTTGAATGCAGAGACTAACATGTACTTCTCACGTGAAAATAATAACATTCACATGTCAGAAATGCAGCTCAAGTTACAATGAAGAAAAGTGTCTATTAAAACTTCACTGACTCTAAATATCATAACTAAACCAAATGTACGTTATGTACAGATTGAGGTAATCCACATTTGTAACACTAGCCTCTGACCCATTTCAACAAAACTTTCCCGCTTTTGTGTTGAAATACTATTGAATATTCATCCAAATTGAACATTAAAAGGCAAATATAATTAGTGAAACCAGGAATTCAAAACGATGAGCATGCCTCTGATTCGGTTAGTCAAATGGTGAACCCTAGTTACCTGGTCACAGTGTGTTTAACAATAAAGTGGTGAACAGGAGCACAAAACCACCTCGTTACCGTTTCAACACCGAAAATGCAGCTAATGTCTGGATCATTCCCCGAGTAAAACACACTAGCATCATCTGCAAAGAGAATAATTTGTCCATTACGTGCACACTTGTTTATATCATTAACATAACTTATGAAGTATTCCAATTACTGCACTGGGCGCACTCAGTGCGCACCGGCAGAGTGCCAGTGACCAATACTGCAAAAGCGGCCACAGCCATGTAAATTATTGAAATGATGTGTAGCGTGTTACCCTGGTTAACATGCAGGAAGGTAGACGGTCATCCCCTCTGCACTTAATACGCAATATTCATGATGGTGGTTACAACAAAAGTTGAGGGTGTCGAGGGGGTCCACGCAGAACGAAACTCCCATGCTGCCGGTTAGGCTGAGTGCTAAACCCAGATTAAAATCATTGTGTCCACTTTCGCTGGGGGTGGCCGAAGCTGGCGCCAAAAATTGTGAAATTTACATGTACTCTGTTAAGGCTAATGAATATGCTACACAATACAATTCCCTGTTTAATAACATTTTGGTGACATCCCCGTGGTTAATTAAGTGATAATTATGTTTGTGACTGTGATGTAATGGGGATGTCACCATACTATAAACATAAAATAAAAACAATGAGACATTTTAAGCATTGAACATAATCACAATCAATGAAATAACTCTAAACTGAGAATGTATTTCAGTTTCCGGTAAATTTCTTATGTAAAATTAAGTTTTCGGCTTTTTACGGTGATTGGCGAGTCCAAGTGTTCCAGCTCAGGTGGACTCGACGAGTCCATCCGTGAAAGGGGTGTGGGTAGCACCGCTCGTATGATGTTTTAATAAAAGAATGACTCTAATTAATTTGGCTATGAAGTTTTGAACACTGTGTACTTCTTCAGGATTTTATTCCCCACTATTTAGCCGCACTTGGGGTCACACGCCACTATTATTCCGGCTAGCAGGCAGGTTGAAAGGACGCAAGGCGTCGTGGCGCGAGCTGCGCCGAAGTTCCCAACGACGATTGCCGGAGCGCCTAACGGCTGTGGTTTTTGTGGGACACCATTGGGCTGCTTGTTATTTTCCCCCAAGAATTACCTGTTGAGGTAAGTAAAGAAATACGGTCACTTGAGTCATATAGTACGTGACGAGATGGGTGTGTTCCGTTCTCGCCGACCCATACTGACGTACTCTTGGNGAGGTAAGTAAAGAAAGACGGTCACTTGAGTCATATAGTACGTGACGAGATGGGTGTGTTCCGTTCTCGCCGACCCATACTGACGTACTCTTGGCCGAGAGATTCGGACTGGTGTCGGAAAGGAGATGTAAGTGACTGCGGTGGTCCAAGTGGTCACGAGGGCACACATGGACGCATGGTTCATGTCATGTTTAACATTTTCCGACAGTGTGTTGTGTCTGCTGTTGCATGTAATGCTGATACAATAAAATTTTAACTGTGATTATTTAAAATGTGCGATTAAGCAGAAACCGAGTTTCTTGGTTTAGATTTGGAGACTGCACAGTTAAGTGATTTACTTTTTTTTTTTAATAGAATAATTTTTTTCGCGCAGAGAAGTTAAATTATTATCATCTCATTCTTATCCATACAACATTTTACTGTTCAATATAACACACACTATACCAACTCATAACAAATACTTGATAGTGCACGTACTCGATAATGTATGCAACTGATAAACGCCTACATGATACTGTGTATCTGATACACAACGAAGGTTTATTTTACTCAGGTTGAGAAACTCAATGCTTTTAGTTTGGAAAATAAACTTTTTCGCCACTAGGTAAGCGCTAGGTGTCTCATTGTGTAATATTTTGTTATAGTTTTTATGTTTAAAACTAAATAATTGCAATCACAAATTAAATATTAATTAAGTGAATGTGTTCTCTTTAATTATTCACGTAGCTTAAAATTTTAATTATTAGCTCCCCCTTGAAACACTAGCGCTTGCAGAGCGATGGAAATTTTCCCTATTGGAAACCCTCCCATAAGGATACTCGTTTTGTTTCTAACCTGAGTTAGACTTAACCTTATACATGCCTGCTACTCGAAAGATTGGCGAAGCAGCGATGCACTCAGGATGCTCGGGAATTCCTGTATCTGATACAAAAAGTATCAGATACAGGAATGTATCTGTAACAGTTTGGAGTAGGTACGACAAAAATGTAACAACCCATCTCTACCCGACGCTAAGGATCAAAAAAACCGACCGCCACAAACGGTGGGTACCGG
Source organism: Clitarchus hookeri (assembly GCA_002778355.1). NCBI lineage: Eukaryota > Metazoa > Arthropoda > Insecta > Phasmatodea > Phasmatidae > Clitarchus > Clitarchus hookeri. Next base: position 65,751 of record NQII01004045.1, read on the forward strand.
GCAACTCTATTATAATAAAATTATTTGTGATTGGCGAGTTTGAGTTTTACAGCTTCGAATTCAGTATAAAATTTTCGAGTTAGCACAATAAATGAAAATTTGTACTTATGTGCACTGGTTTAACTTTTGTCCAATATATTATTATATATTTGCTTTTTCTCCACACTTTTAAATCAAATCTTTAAAAAATCAGCCCATATATGATATTTTTGGGTAGGTGATACCTAAATATGTCATAAAAGCATTTTATACTTGTGTCATTGAAAAAAAAATTATTTTTGGTTAAACTGAACATTAACATATGTATTGTTTGTAAGTTATAATATTTCCTTTATAATTGATATGAATAAAAACTGAGAAAATTAGGAGTGTTGGTAATGCCTAGTAAGAAATTGTCCCTATGCAAAATATTATTACACTGAGTGCGCACTAATGCAGTGTGCATTGTCCCTTTGGTGTAAACTAATTTTCTTGATTCGATTATGCTTTGTTTGCATGAGGTGGAGGAATATCCTGAAAGTTGAACTTAAGCAGGGCTTCAGAAAACATGGAAGTAACCGTGAATGAACTACAAATTCCTCCTCTTATAGTAATGGTTGACGAAGAAAAAAGTTTGGGTCTAGTTTCCAATAAGAATCAATTATTAATAGTGCTGCCTTTTCTCTCCCGTCGACGAGAGAATGACCATGGTAGGTAGAAGTTATAATTTGTGTCATGCTGAGACTATACCTGTTGACCTTGATGTTATCTATTGCTACTATTATTTATCTATGGCTTCGCTTCACCTAACACAGTTCCATTGTGCCATATGTTCAAATCGCTTTTCCGAGCAAATTTCCTTTGCTTGTATGACTGACTGCGGCAAAATTAAATATTATGTTTAAGTAAATTGACGATTTCTAGCTGACATTGTGCAAGAGTGTTTTCCCATAAATAACGGAACTTAATGAAAGAAATATAGATCACTTCCGCTGTGTAATGTCAAGAAAATACCTTGTAAATTATAGTGTCAAAGCAGCATATGGTGTTTTGTACACAAATTTCCTAAGGAAAAAGTGACTGACATAAGCCCAAACTCACGGGTCTCTGCGACCATTGGCTGCACCACAGTTCAACAGCAGTACCGGCCGAGCACCGTGCCGTCAACACAAACATCGAGAGTAGCGATCAGCAACTGTAACTCAACTGTGTTTGGGAAAGCAACTGCTTCGCCCAACAACATGCGAGTCAGGGGATGGTCCCATTTTGATCCGACCCCTTGAGCGACACCAGGAAAGTCTCGTGGTTCAGATCCAAACTGACCTATACTTGTGCTCACACTTAGTGCTGTGCTGTCAGGGCATAGCACGCATAAAGGCTTCGCAGCACCCCTGATCAGGGCTTGCACGAACAACAAACGCCATTGCACAACATCGGTGTTCCTGGTGTTAGTGGCCCTAAAGAGCAGATTCTAAATTACTACAATTTTACCACGAGTGTAAAATGTTTTTAAAGTAATTGCAAAATCATATCAACAGTGAATTGCAACTTCCTACTTGGGGCATGGGGTTCACCTGTGCCAGCCTAAGTTCAGCTCTCATAATGATCATCTGACTGGAGGCAATTCAGTTTCATGTATTTTTCTTTATGTGTAGTGAGTGTAGAAATGTACATGTATTATTTTTCAGCAGTCATTGGTTTACGAACTTAGATAAACACATTTCCAGTACTACGTGAATGTAAACTTAACACAAAAATGTGTTGTCATTAATATTTAAGTAGCATGTATAGTTTATAAAACATGTAAGTTTTCATTAGGGAGATGTCAAGTCTCGAATTAGCTAAGGGAATTTTCCCAATCATTCAATGTAACAATTAAGGGCTTAACCCTACTTGCACTTTTCTTTTAAAGTCACGTGTTTCCGACTTCCGGCGGCTTGACAGCAAGTGGCCGGAAAGACGCTGGTAGCCATTTAGTTTTAAGTGAACATTCATCGGAGCAGGCCTCACGGTTCGCGACTTCCGGGCACATCAACAACTTCTTTGCCTACCATCGTGAACAATAGTTTTCATATTTTTCGACTGGAACATTCATTTAAGTTAACTTCATCATCCGGGAGGAGCACCTCTCCACCTCCTGTATACTATAGGCCACATGAGTGTAAATTCATTACATAAATCCGGAGAGCTAAAGTTGCATCGTCAACTGGCTTGTATCATGTCAGAACATCAATATGTTACTTCAAACCCAACCAGCCATTCTAGGGATTTAAGTGTTTTTCATAGTAATCTATACTTTCGTCAGTAATTAATTGGTGTGTGGAGTGGCCTTACAACTTCGCATTTAGCTAACTTCCTACCAGCATAACTGTCCACCTCACAGTGGGTTCCTGCGGCGGTACTACGTGGACTGCGAATGCCCATGGCTAGCAGCCTAACGTACCATAATTAAGACATCTTTAACTGGGGCATAGAGGATCGGAAGAACAGCCTAGCCACCTGGGTGATTCGGTTACGGCCCAAAACAACAGAGCAGCCGGTAAAAAACCAATAATATATCTGGTGAGTGTTTCCGACCAGAACTTTGCACGCGTAACGGTGCATCTGCGATGTGTCTACAATTATCCACCTCCCAACTTCATGTCAATGTAAAAATGTTGGTAAAACGATAGTGTATAGGATTATGGAAAACAAGGAAATGCTAGGGTCGATAAATTTAATAATAACAAAATTTAAAGTTAAACACTTCTGGTGACAAAAATTGAGTAAAAAGTGATAAAAGTATTGGTTCAACTACTGTAATATTTGTCAACAACTATAATTTCTACAACACTGCATTCTTGTATGTGCGCATAATTTTTTGTCTTGCTCCTATTTCCACAGATGTTAAAAATTTACAGTAGTTAAAGATATTGGCAGTAGTAGGAACTTGTTAAATCTCCCTTCTCTAAATCAATTTACATAAAACAGTTTTTTAACATCTGGTACATCTCCCTTTTCAACAGCACTTTATATTCAAAAGTCCTTCACATATGTTACAAACTTACACACAAAAAGGACTACACTTTACAAATGGTTTACATAAACAACAAACTCACTTGAGAACATTGTGCTAACTTACTTAAAATGTATTATGATTAACAACCAAACTTATTATACTTAACACTCTCGCCCAGTCTTAAATACATATGGGGTTGGACTAGGATCAGTGTAACGCAGGACAGCATCATGCCTACCCTAGACTGTCTGACATGCCGTGCGTCCAAAGGAGCAGATGTGCATGAGCAACAAGCCGAGGCCCAACAGCGAGTGCCGGTTCGTGCAGTGCAATACAGAGTAGTGCAGTGAGTGCAACTTGCGTGTCAAACGAATTTCACTTTGTTGAATTTAGTATTATTAGCACATTAAATGGTTAATTTAGTATTATTACCACATTAAATGTATAATTTGTCAGAAGCACCAAGAGTTATGTTTTTTTTAATGAATACAGTGTTTAGCATATAAGATTTGTTTCAATACATGCCTGCCTGAAAGGCGGGCACATTCAAACTAAGCCAGGCAGTAGGTTTTCGAGGCTCACGGAGGCTGGCTCGCATGTGATGCGCCCCAGGTATATTCAATGCTAGCATAAATAATTTGGTGTATCAATAGTTTGAATTCCTTGACACCATTTCTTTCAGTGTTCGGAGAAAGCCGCCTCACCTTCCCCAGGACTTGAATCGCCTAGAGACTCTTAAATTTCTACTTAAGTCATGTAGCATGTGCTCACTAACCATGCTTTATTCCCCGAAGCTTACCCTGCANAGACTCTTAAATTTCTACTTAAGTCATGTAGCATGTGCTCACTAACCATGCTTTATTCCCCGAAGCTTACCCTGCAGGTTTGAGCCCAGGGACCGTGTTAACTGTGTACCCTTAGCAAGTATGTTGATCAAGTGTAACAAGTGTCAAATTCACATGTGTTCAAAGGAGCCACATATTTTATTTGCACCGTCTAAGGTTGTTTCAAAGCAATGGTCCCTACAACCCAGAAGTAAGTGTAACCTTATTGGTGTAATGTTTCAGGGCAATGGTTGAGCTCACCATTCATTTAAATAGGTGTACGCCAGCCATAATAGTCCCGTAACATAACCTACTAAATTCACTGAGGATCTCATTAAGCAATCCACCTTGGTAAGCTTATGTGTGGGCAGATGATCACGACCCTGGGATTGAGAGGATGTAGCAGTAACATGTCATCGCCAGCTGACGATGACTGGCACCTGTCGGGTAACCAACACCTCAGACCTCCCTGTTCACCTGAACTGCTCCTCACCTCGTTGATCTACCAGCCTAACAACCCACATTTACCATCAAACGGCACCAAATGTGGGATGTAAGACTACTTTCTCCTCATTTTCGAAAAATCTGGGTCAATGCTAAAATTTAAAAAATCATTTTATTTCCTGGAACATCAAAGTCCNTTCTCCTCATTTTCGAAAAATCTGGGTCAATGCTAAAATTTAAAAAATCATTTTATTTCCTGGAACATCAAAGTCCCCAGCCCCCACCCCCTTTTTAACCACTGCTGTGGACATCCTTGAGATGAAACTACAAAGGTGGCTAGAAAAGCATAGGATTATAAATTGATGCCCAAGGTCAGTTCAGCATGAGTGCAGAAAGTGTGCCAAAAGCGATCAACCATGACACCATTGTGTCCACAGTGCAGGACAAGAGCGGCAAGTCAGCTATATTGGGGACAGCATGATGTCACTACCCCCCTCCCACACTGTGGGTTCATGCAGCGAGAGCTGGTGGGTGCACAAGCACTCACCCCCCTCCCTCACTTCGGCGCCGCTTCTCACCCGGGGATGTATTGATCGATGCAGCAGGCATGTGCGCAGGTACACACATCCCTCTACTGCTGGTCGGTACAATCCTCCACATGGGCGCATGGAGGTTTGCAACGACGGGATAGGCTNGCGCATGGAGGTTTGCAACGACGGGATAGGCTGTCCTTGTCCCTATGCGACGGTTCTTCAATGCTGTGGATGTAAACAATGGTAGGACAGACACATCCTGGTGCACCGATGTCTCTGTCTGTAATGTTTGCACCCCATCCCACAGGACATTGCGTCGGTATATGTGAAGAGAATGTATTGTTGTCAATGCGACCAGAAGTCCAGTCCCACGCACAACTGCGTGAGCAAACACATTTGTGAAAGTTTCAGTGATGAAATACATTCTACAGGCATTAACCAAATAATATCGGCCAACTTCAAACCAAAACTAAACCAACAATAGTGTGCCAACATAGAGAATGAGGGAGAAAATACCCCTTTTGTGCAGTGTGCAGAGTGCACTCAAACATATCACACCATGTGCCTATCCGCACCTTAAATCGAACTCGTAAACCGAGGACAATTACAGTGTAAGCAATGTACGATGAAACAGGATTTATTATGCCAGTCGATACTATACCAAGACCTGTTAACTGGGCCTGGATATCACCCGATAACTGTGCCACAGATTCATGTATGAACATGGAGAATTCAAGGGTGTACTAGCGTGTCGAGTGTGTGCAAACCATGTGCATCGATAATGTCTACAACCAGAAGAAAGAATGACAGCACAGACTGGGCAATTTACCTGCATGTAGTGCAACAAGGTTTTGGTATGTCAACACAGCCACCTGGAATACACATGGCTCATGTCTACAAATACATGCTGCAGCAACCAGTCTTACTAAATGAAGCTCAATCCCACCCCTCTTAACTCATCTTACTACACACCATATACCCCATACTTCCCTATGCTAATCATCCTGCCACCTCTGCTCATACCAATATCATGAACCTACCAACATAAAATTTCGCAGCCACTACTGTTCACCCTGGCATCACCGAGGGCCACAACTTTACCAACTGCAACCATCTTGCATATGGGCAGCGACAGTGCAACCTGAACCTACTGCCTTCTGCTTGTACGCAGCAAGAAGTGTAACCACACCAGCGTTGTTCCAGTCCCTAAGAATGTTCTCTAGACGGCCTATACAAGACCCACAGATGTTTACACCACATGCCTACACTTATNTTCTCCTCATTTTCGAAAAATCTGGGTCAATGCTAAAATTTAAAAAATCATTTTATTTCCTGGAACATCAAAGTCACCAGCCCCCACCCCCTTTTTAACCACTGCTGTGGACATCCTTGAGATGAAACTACAAAAGTGGCTAGAAAAGCATAGGTTTATAAATTGATGCCCAGGGTCAGTTCAGCATGAGTGCAGAAAGTGTGCCAAGAGCGATCAACCATGACACCATTGTGTCCACAGTGCAGGACAAGGGCGGCAAGTCAGCTATATTGGGGACAACATGATGTCACTACCCCCGTCCCACACTGTGGGTTCATGCAGCGAGAGCTGGTGGGTGCACAAGCACTCACCCCCCTCCCTCACTTCGGCGCCGCTTCTCACCCGGGGATGTATTGATCGATGCAGCAGGCATGTGCGCAGGCACACACATCCCTCTACTGCTGGTCGGTACAATCCTCCACATGGGCGCATGGAGGTTTGCAACGACGGGTTAGGCTGTGTCCTTGTCCCTATGCGACGGTTCTTCAATGCTGTGGATGTAAACAATGGTAGGACAGACACATCCTGGTGCACCGATGTCTCTGTCTGTAATGTTTGCACCCCATCCCACAGGACATTGCGGCGGTATATGAGAAGAGAATGTATTGTTGTCAATGCGACCAGAAGTCCAGTCCCACGTACAACTTCGAGAGCAAACACATTTGTGAAAGTTTCAGTGATGAAATACATTCTACAGGCATTAACCAAATAATATCGGCCAACTTCAAACCAAAACTAAACCAACAATAGTGTGCCAACATAGAGAATGAGGGAGAAAATACCCCTTTTGTGCAGTGTGCAGAGTGCACTCAAACATATCACACCATGTGCCTATCCGCACCTGAAATCGAACTCGTAAACCGAGGACAATTACAGTGTAAGCAATGTACGATGAAACAGGATTTATTATGCCAGTCGATACTATACCAAGACCTGTTAACTGGGCCTGGATATCACCCGATAACTGTGCCACAGATTCATGTATGAACATGGAGAATTCAAGGGTGTACTAGCGTGTCGAGTGTGTGCAAGCCATGTACATCGATAATGTCTACAACCAGAAGAAAAAATGACAGCACAGACTGGGCAATTTACCTGCATGTAGTGCAACAAGGTTTTGGTATGTCAACACAGCCACCTGGAATACACATGGCTCATGTCTACAAATACATGCTGCAGCAACCAGTCTTACTAAATGAAGCTCAATCCCACACCTCTTAACTCATCTTACTACACACCATATACCCCATACTTCCCTATGCTAATCATCCTGCCACCTCTGCTCATACCAATATCACGAACCTACCAACATAAAATTTCGCAGCCACTACTGTTCACCCTGGCATCACCGAGGGCCACAACTTTACCAACTGCAACCATCTTGCATATGGGCAGCGACAGTGCAACCTGAACCTACTGCCTTCTGCTTGTACGCAGCAAGAAGTGTAACCACACCAGCGATGTTCCAGTCCCTAAGAATGTTCTCTAGATGGCCTATACAAGACCCACAGATGTTTACACCACATGCCTACACTTATCCACACACACTCTTACTTAACGGGTTGAGTGTAGGCTCACAGCATGCAGGAGAAACAAACACCTTATGGCAATTCATAACCTGTAATGGGATTCAGTGGCATGGGTTAGCGCATGCCTTTCAGTGCCATTATGGGGGAGCCTTTACCTCATTGCAGGTACAGAGCAGACTCGTCCTAGAGGTACAGATGCCAAACGAACTCCTCACTACATTCATCACCCACGCGGTACAGTTAGTGTGTCGTTTCCACCTGCAGCTAACAGAACGTTAGTGCCTCTGCTGAGCAGCAAACTTGATGAGCTCTTGCACACTGCAATGTTACTCGAGTGTAATACATGCTACGAACACGATCAGAGTGACACATAATTGGATCATGGGCAAGATCCAGACAGTGGACATGGACAAAAAAGCCACCAAAACAAATCCAAACATAACTTTTTAGGTCAACCTGGAAACAAAATTTTTAAAACAGCAAATGTTACAGATAGATAAAACACTCCAAAAATCATCGGGTGAAAGTGAATGAGTAAAAGTAAACAATGCGATGCTGGATCGAAGCAAATCACTATCCACTCTGTGCATGTGTTGTAAAGGGAATAATACCATTGGTAAAGCACCTGTCCCAACAACTCTCACATAAATTACAACCAGCAAGATGGTGGTACAAATAGTTCTTTTCGTAAACGAGGTAAAGGGATTACGGGATCGGATGATTCCAACACCCCGGAAAAGTGGAGTGTTACCAGGGTGACTCACCAATAGATCTTAATCAATTAGATTCGTAACANGATTCCAACACCCCGGAAAAGTGGAGTGTTACCAGGGTGACTCACCAATAGATCTTAATCAATTAGATTCGTAACGGCAATCGATCCAGCATATATTACACCTACGAATCATGGCATTCACTATGCAACCAACACACAAACAGGGATTACAAGGGGCAAGTAACCATCACAGTGTGCATAAGGGACTTGGAAACTATCACTATGCCCATCGTGACACTGGATATCAGGGAAGATATCATGCTGGGTGTTCCCTGGTTGATAAAACAAAATACCACCGTGGAACCCGTGGCTCGNCACTATGCCCATCGTGACACTGGATATCAAGGAAGATATCATGCTGGGTGTTCCCTGGTTGATAAAACAAAATACCACCGTGGAACCCGTGGCTAGCCACAGCCATTTTGGGTGAAAAGAGCGGCTCACGGAGTAAAACTTGGATTGGATGCCGATGGACCTGGCACCAGCTGTGGTGTTGAGCGAGTTCGACAATGACATACCAACATCTCATCATGATAGTTTTCAACGACTCCTAAGCGAATGGTGTGATGTGTTTGCTGCCTACGATACCATCCGAAAGACCACCAATTCCAGTGGTGCAAGAGGGACCTCTGTAGACCTCACCATGTAGTTATTTGCCCCATCAGTCCCACATAATAAAGCAATAAATTAAAGAAAAGTTGAGCTATGGCGAGATAGAACCAACTAACAGTGAATACAANAGTCCCACATAATAAAGCAATAAATTAAAGAAAAGTTGAGCTATGGCGAGATAGAACCAACTAACAGTGAATACAACTCGGCAAACACATTCTCACCTAAGAAAGATCGCATGTGGCTCTTTTGTGTGAACCCTAGGCCTATAAATCAAATGAAGTGTAGCATATTGCCAGCTTACATAAGTGTCTAAGATGCCCTGAGCTCCCTTGGACAGGCAAAAGTAATGTCGCTAGATTTGCAAAATGGTTATTGGCAGGTGCCGGTGAAACTGGAGGACAGTGAAAAAAATGCCTTCATGGCTCCGGATGGCCAGCGTTTTCAGTTCTCTACGATGCTTTTCGTACTCAAGTGTGAACCCCTGCGATGTTTCAGGCGATTATGGTAAAAAAAGGTTTTGGTCGGCCTGCTCGGAGAGTTCACAATCGCCTACCTCGACGACATGGTGTGGTTGGAGTCCTGGGAAGAGCACTTGAATCACCTGGTAATAGTACTGTAATCCCTAGCGATCAATAGCCTGACATGCGCGATACCCAAGTGCCACTTGGTTAAGGTCCAAAACGAATTCCAGGGTCACATAGTTGATACAGAGGGTAATAAGCCAAACAGTGAGCATTTGCATATGATTGACGACTGCACACCATGCAAATGCAAGCAACTGAGAAAGTACTNAATAAGCCAAACAGTGAGCATTTGCATATGATTGACGACTGCACACCATGCAAATGCAAGCAACTGAGAAAGTACTTCAGGCAAATCAACGTACATCCCGTACTTCCCGTAATCACTGCACCACTCACCACTTTGTTTTCGCCTCATAAGCATTTTCAACGTGTCCCAAGGGTCGATTTTGTTTTCAATGACATTAAGGCGAGTTTCCGCACATGTCAGACCATAGTAAGGTACGACCCCACACACTATATGTATCTACAAACGGACAACCAGCCAGAAGATATTCGGTGCAGTATTGTATCGGAGATACTACGAGGGTNCACTATATGTATCTACAAACGGACAACCAGCCAGAAGATATTCGGTGCAGTATTGTATCGGAGATACTACGAGGGTGAACATAACATCATCAGTTTTGCGAGTGCTAATTTTGGGCGCACCGCATGCCAGTACAAAGTCAACGAAATAGTGTTTGACTATCCTTTGGGCCATCGAAAAGTAACGCCCATACCTCGATTAATAANCAGTACAAAGTCAACGAAATAGTGTTTGACTATCCTTTGGGCCATCGAAAAGTAACGCCCATACCTCGATTAATAGGGGTTTACCCTAAGGACGGACAATCGGTGCTTGGTGTGGTTTCACACCATGCGAAAACACTGCAACAAATTTACCGGGTGCGCGCTCCTACATGTCTACGACTTCGTTGCAAATCATGTCCCGGACAGTGAGAATCAACTCGCCGACACGCTGTCTCAATCCCCCCTCCCCCCAACCCTTGCACGGCCTAATGCCCTGCAACCCAACCCCAAAGAAATAAGTAATTGAGCAGGATAATATAGAGTGGGAATACATCCTGCCATCTAGATTGCAGGATACACTTAATGAGGTGAGCCTACAACAAATACACGCCACAGATACCACTCATTGCACGACATGTATGACTTTGTGGTGCCAGTCCAGCAGGAATGTAATGTAAGAAGTAAACACTGCAAGCATTGTGAGACGTAAGCCCCTGTGAGTCGGTGTGTGCTAGACTGCCGCGTAATGTTTCCCACAGAGCATGACGTATAGTGCATGTTTGTTCCCCCCAAAGCAAGGGAGAAAGTGTTGTGCCACTCCCAACAAACCTGTTTTGCAGGACATACGGCCACAGAATAAATGTTGTGTAATGTAAGGGAATACTTCTACTGGCCCCGGTTGACACGCAGCACACAGACATTTCTGCAGTGTTAGGTCACTTGTAACCAATTCAAAGTGCGTAGAATTGATGGGACACAACAGGCACAGGTGCCGCAGGCGCCCTTTGAAAATGGTATCTCTAGATCTCGTGGGACCGTGCCCACTGTGTCCGTGTACGACCAAAAGTTAAGAAACTTATAAAATATAATATCTACTTCCAACAAACACACATATGTCCCGAGTCCATGGCATAAACAACATGAACAAAATGCCATAAAAACCCTAGTAAACAAATTGGTCAAAATAAAAAGAAACAGAATTACCAAAGGCCCCGCTACTAAATAAACCTAAACGGAAGCGATATGCACAACCAAATATGTGCACTAATGGCAAATAGAAACCTCTAATAAATAATCATGCTAGGTGACTGAACGTGGCACAAAAGAATAATTTACATAAATATTTAAATACAAGACTTACTTGTATGATTAAACAACAAATTGTCTTAGGCGATGACTTAATTGGCGATAAATAAAAATATATGACTTGTGGTTTGTGGTAATTAAGACACTTCAAGAAACAGTTTTAAATTAATGAGGTAGCGAGACCAAAGAATTGACAACAGAAAAGAGATTATGCAATGCCATATTAAACATTAGTCTTTGCAAAATAAAACTAAACATGATATATTATCAGTTTAAATTACAACAGCAAGAAATGTAGTAAATGAATTAAAGGTGTTATCAATGACACCAAAATTAAGCAAAACAGAATAATGTGGCTTATAATTATTAAAATCAGGTGAACCAGGTACGCATTATATGTAATGACAAATTCATAGTTTAAATAGCACTCGTTTTGTTTCATTGGAACATAATGGGAATAGCCGGTGTAGTGTAATGTAGTGTTGTGCAGCTACAACATATTTGTATTCCGGTGTAGGTACAGCAGCATATTTGAAAGAAACGATGTTTTGTCAATATACCGGGAGAAAAGCACCATGTTTGAAAATGAGTACTTGCATTGGTATGAGTTTTGATAATGAAACATTCGCAAGTGTGGATCAATATTTACTCAATTTTTATTTTACGTATATTATAATTTAATCATAGCTTTCTGTTCCAATTTCTAAATGGACATTGACCAAATCATATCAGTTCCTTCCTATTTCGCACATACACATGCACCTACAGAAATACCTAGACTAGTCGAAGTTCGTAGAATCGAGAGATGTTGTTTCTCAACAAAAAAGAAAGCAAGCCATTTACCTTAAAAGTGTTTCCATTTGCTAACAATTCGCTGTATGTATCTTATGTGAACGTACGGCAAAGTTGAAGTATTGATGTTATATTTCGGACTTCGACATAGAAATTTCTCAATGTCCAATTTTGACACTTACCGTTAATTGAAATGGAATTCGTCGTTACCATTTACCAGTGCTCTTCCTCTGTTATCGTGAAGAATTGGAACAACCTTCATCTTACACTGGATAAACTATTCAGCAGACACATACTAATTTCGCATTCAATTAATTTTACTACAATAGCTACTTCTCCGGAGCACGTGTAAAATTTGCTGCACAATTTTACACCAGTTTAGCTACACCATTTGGATGAAATACTCACTGTCAACTAGTCTGATGTAATTTCCGGTTTAAAGAAACGAACTTAGTGCCGTTTTTCTTGCAGTGTAGCTACGCAGGTTGAATGAAACAAAGTTATTAAGATATATTAACACTTAACAACAAGTAGTTTACAGTTATAGTTTGAAACCAAAATAGACAATGCGAAACTGTCCAAGTGATCTGTGCATAAAAAATAAAAATTTATCTTTCCAAGACTAATTATTTTTAGTTAAAGTCCCTTGGTAACTTAGCTGTATGACGACCCTCGAATTCACTGGAACATTAAGTTATATCCCGGGCCAGAGGATTACAAAGTTAACTATCGAACACCAACATGGATATAATTAATTAATTACAATGTCACCCGCAATAAAAAGGCAGCCGATGTGCAGAAGGGTTATCCAATTAGGAAAAAAATAATTTAGCTAGCACATGCAGTAAAATTTAGACTGCCATATGAACACTCAGTAAAACGAAATGTAACAAAAATTGAGTGAGCTTATTGAATACTACATTGCTACAAAAATAATAAAACTATACCTTAGAAAAAAATTAGAAATCTCAAGTTTCGAAGAACACAGCCATGAGAGCTGGGCAACACACATCTTGACTCTATTGCAGGACAAAAGTGCAGAAGAAGAACTCGTGGAACATGCGGAAGATACAAACAAATTCGAATGAAAAACTGAGTTTTATGGTGATATAGGTCGCAGACTGTCCAGAAGAGGCGAAATGTGCTGTAGTACAGAGAAGTAGGGAACATAAAATGTGAACAAAAGAACATTTTTTTAATGTGAAATCACTCGCCGAGCGGCACAGATATGCCGAGAAAATTTGCAAAAACTACTGCTGCAGGGAATTGAGTGGAAGGGGTAACTTCAGATGGAAACTGAAAGAATTGGCAACGCTGCCAACGAAATTCGCTCATTAGAAAAACAATATTTCATGAAACATAGGTCTGAAGGCGAGACAGGATTAAAAACATAACTTTCAAAGCACAGTCCCAAACTCAATTCAGATTGAAGTAACTAGAAAAATATGTAAACTGTAAAATATACAAAAATAAGTATATAAAATAAAATAAAATAAAATAAATAAAATAATTACCATGATATATTATATCTTAACACTGGATAAATATACATTATTGATTAAATCGTAGATGCTCAAATGTATAATAAAAATATTATTTACTACATTGATTAAAAACATGAGATAAGACAAATAATATTACTCGCAATTCATTTTTTATTAGATTAAATGCTGAAAATGGGGTTTCAAAATAGATGTAATGCAACATTAAAATAGTCATGATGTATTTTAAAACGGCACACATGTTACCCCAATTATTTGGCTAAACACCTGCCCGCCACACTCTCCACTGGTACATGAACATAGAAACAGCTGAATTACCAGTTGATGTACTGCTGGACTACAACCTGGCACTGCCAAGGGAGTGGGGATGCATGTGCACCATGACAATAGAGGAAAAGCAAGTAGCAGGACGTGTTGTGAAAAGAAGGAGGGGCGAGGGAGTATGAATGCACCAGCAGAAATATATTCAACAGTGACCACCTGCTACCAACTGACCACAACCACGCCTAAGCTCTGGCAATCTTGTAAACGTGTGGCTGTTCCCACAATCAGCATTACGAAAAGAGTTATGTGCAGGGCTGGCAGCGAAATGCAGAAGGCTTCTCAAGGTGTTGCAAGTTTTGGGAACCACTACGTCCCTCATCCAAGTAGATCGACATCGTACAGCATGCATCCACAATCTTGACCTATGTCAGGTTAGGACAGAGGTCAACATCCCTAAGGCCACCTCAAGCATTGAAACGCCCAGGGTGGGCGGGCAAATACAGGAAAACGTAACAGCAATAACGAAGGCCCCACCCCCCTTCCCCCAACAGCAGAAACACCCACCGGTGCCCAACTCCGATACCTGTTTTCCCCAGCGACACACAGCATTACCACACCCTGAAGCATCAACGGGGTAACAGTGACAACATCGAAGATGTGGTATCACCAGCGAGCTCTGTCGACGTAGCTGCACCCATCACACTTGGGCAGCAGTTGTACGAGGTCCAACCACAGTGGCCGAGTCGCTGTGCTGCCAGACATCATGATGTGTATCTCTGCCACCGAGATGGCACAACCAGCGAGTCCTGTTGATGCATCAGCGCAGGTCAAGCCACACTGCTACACCCAGCATCGTGATGCACACCCCANCAACCAGCGAGTCCTGTTGATGCATCAGCGCAGGTCAAGCCACACTGCTACACCCAGCATCGTGATGCACACCCCACCACCGAATTGGTGCCACCAGCGAGCTCTGTCGATGCAGCTTCACCCACCACATATAGGCGGCAGCAGTACCATGTCCAACAGCAGTGGGTTATTATGTCACGAAGCCATGGTGTCGCGGCTCCCACCTTGATGGAGGAAGTTTCCTCTACCACTTTGCTAGCCACAGGTGATGCTCCAGGAGCACCCGACTAGCAACCANCACCTTGATGGAGGAAGTTTCCTCTACCACTTTGCTAGCCACAGGTGATGCTCCAGGAGCACCCGACTAGCAACCAAAAATTTCATGGGGTGTCCAGGAGGTGTTCCCTACCAGGGAAGAGGTGACATGCCAGGGTAGTGCCGAAGGAGCTGAGCCACCCATGTCAACCGGGGGACACCAGATGATGACCAACCCTCTTCCATGCAAATCAGCATGGGAGCTACCGACTGTTGACAACATTGTGTAAAGGCAACTCCACGAGCGACTGCGACATTAAGGGCAGCGAAGGAGGAATCTTGCCATTCTCATATCAAACTCAGCAGTGGTGTCAACAACGGCTGCAGACATGCACCACATGCAAAGAAGTGATGTCATCCCACACAACAGTGGCACAGCCATTANAAAGAAGTGATGTCATCCCACACAACAGTGGCACAGCCATTATCTCCAGAACTCCAAATCAGGCTGCAAGATGCTATCCTCACGGGCCCCAACAAACTGCAGCCGAGGAGGCACATAATTGGCGAAACCTGTTGCCGTGTGTGAGCTATACGGCCCGCAGAAAGTCTTGTGGAGAGGGGTGTTTGACGCAGGATCGCATCCTGCCAACCCTAGACCGACTACCATGATGTGCGTCAAAAGTAGCAGACCCCACATGGAGTGCACAGCTCGCACCAAGCATTCGCGTGCAACACGCCACAGCCCAACAGCGCCGCCGTAGTGCAGTACAGTGCAAAATAGTGGCATGAATTTGTGCATGCGGGTGTAAGTGAATGCTACTTGCCCATGAAATGAATTTGACTTTGATACATTTTGTATTATAAGTACATTGAAGAGTTTAAAAATGTAATGTAATTTATCAGGAGCACCAAAAAGTTATATTCGTTTTAACTAATGTAGTATTTAGCAGATAAGGTTGTGAAAATGGTGTTGCTGCTAGTATCACTTTTGGATTCGCTTCACTGTAAGGTAGCCTGCTCTTTGGCCGATTCGGCTCCCCATTATTTTTTCTCCTCTAATTTGCCTCCCTTGATTAAACCTCCTTGTAGTCACCTTTTTTTAATTCAGGGGTTAGTTTATATAAGATTTTGCACGACTTGTCCAATCTACGCCTCATTCTATGCCTGTGAAAATTGTCGCATCGTGATGACGCCTGCTAGACTTTATTTAAATTGATATCTGAGCTAAAACTGTCAGTTTACCCATCCTGTGGCCACAGTTCTATGAAACACCGTTTAATGTAGTTGTGTGAGCTGTTCAATATGCTAGAGCCTGTAAAACAGTGAGTCGTGGTCGCAGCTTTTAATTTGTGGGTCGGTTTAGTGTTTTTGAAATGATATTGTGGTTTAATAATGTGTTTTTCTTGGGCTTTAGAGTGTGTTCTATTTTTTATAAATTATGATTTTGGATGCCTGCCTAAATTTTAGTTTCGGCCTAGCTAATGTCTTGCTTCTCTGTATATTTCCAGTTACTTAACATGCTGTGTATAGTTTTTGTCTGCTGCACAATGATTTACTTAAAGTTGAATTGTCGCTACTGTGCTACCACGACTTCAGCCTTGGACGTAGTCTGTTGAAATGTTCTAATTTTCGTCGTTGATTATTTAATTCGATGAAGCTATTCTTAGGGTCAAAAAACTGCCTCTATCGATTCACTATAACAATTACTAATTACTTTGAATTTAACTAGTCATCAAAGTAACTATTTGTATTTTAGAAATGTGTTAATATTATTCTGTTCGTTTTTCAATTAAATATTTGTTGTATATTTTGGAGTAATGTAATATATTTGAATATGCAATTGCACAGCAATTTAATCTTTAGTATGAGTGTTTAAGTATATCTAGTCAACAGAGTTATTTTTTGATATTTTTGAAATCTATTATACTACTTGGCTTGTTTGCCAGTTAAATATTTATTGCACTTTTGAGCTATGCAATACATTTGAGAGAAAAATTTAAACTTTTTGTTTGAGTAATCTAATCTATATATTTTTTTTGTATTTTGAGTCTTTTGCATTTATAATTTTACGTGTCATAATTGTTGTAAATTTTCAATGAAAATGTTTAATCGTCAGGTGCATCTAACTTGTAAAATATTCTGAAATTACAGAGCTTTAAAGTGTCATCGGCTTTGTATTATTTGTTCTACAGCGCAAATAATTCTTCCCCACACTGCTACGTTTTTCTCAATATACAGAAAACATAAACGATACACTTTAACCCGAGGTGGGATTCATATACACTCTGAAGAGGGACGAACTGATAAATTTTCTATCCGACCTCGTTTATAATTTGGTTGAGGTCTTGACAGTGGCGGAACTGCGCCGAATGGCCATGTGCTGTTGGCATCGTCAGGGTCTGATGGCGCTTCCCTCCGAGCGAGCGAACCAGGTAAATGTCACCAATGGGCTCCCTAAAATTTACAAGTTATTCATGCTTTCTCTTCAATGTATTTCTCCACTGACTTCCTAACCACCTGTCCACATTTTGCAATTTTTTATTGCCTTAAATTAATTAGCCAGTTAATATTTTAATTCAGAGGACAGTTTGATAAAAGCCATTGCCATCAAGTGTAAAGGATTTATGTTAGAGTTACTCCATGAGGAGATATGTCCATAGAAGTTTGTATCTTTTTGGGTTTTAAATGCCGGGTGATTTAGGCTCTGTTCCTCCTGTGTATTAAACGCGAGTGTGAACATGATTTTATTTTTAGATTGCAAAGGCCAGGTGTGCCAATGTGAGTTTATAGATATTATCGGTGCATATCCCGATTCCTTGTGTCTGCAAATGAACGAAACAGATTTAGTCAGTGACATAGTTGACAATTTTCTGCCGCCCCATCCCCTCAACATCATCCCCATGAACATGCACAATGCACACTCGTTTCCATGCAATGTAATTTGGTCGAACTACGCCAGCTGGCAGTCGAGGTTCAAGGTTGCCTTGTGACTTCCAGTAAATTTCGTGTTTGTTTTCCCCCTCCCATGCGAGCCGACTGGGAGGGCATCTACACGCTGCCCAGCTCCCTTTGCAATAGACATACTGTTGAGAAACGTCGTTCTCCGGTGTGATGTAGTAATTGCGCTGCTCTAGGTCATGCAAAGAGAAATTGTCAGCTCAGCATACATTCAATGTTAGAGAGGAAATGTTTCCGATGCGGCGAGTTCGGACACCTGCGTAGTTCCTGCCAAAAGACAGGAAACGAAATGTGACTGGAAATGGGCGTGGGCCTTCCAGTCGCGTAAAAAATAAAGTCCTGCGCACTGTCAGAAAATGTACAGTGTTAGTCACTTGTGGTGACCACATTTTTCCTCCTTGGTTGACACCAGGGCTACCCATTGTGTTATGAGTGATTCCTTTTTAAATAAACTGCTGGATTCCAAGATAATTTCCAAGAGGCATTTCACTTGTATTTCAGAGAAATGTATGTGTAATGCAACAGCGACATCGTTAATTCGGAAGAAGTGGTGAACCTATACTTTTGGATTGGTAGGTTTTCTTGGATGTTTCCATTTTGTGTTTTTCTCATTTGTCACACAACCTGATTTTAGGCATAGCATTTTTAGGTAAGACTAGAGCGTCAGTTAACCTTGACGAGTTGTATTTTTCATTTGTGTTTGCTCCGAACATCAGTATGGGATTTCAATTCGACGCAGTTCCGGGTGTGTTTTCTGGTTTGTTGGATGGCAATAGTTCTATCAATGGATTTCGTGTGCATTTGAATCAATAGAGGGAGGAATTTAACGATGTCATACCTCCATGCATAGAAAAGTTTGACTTCTCCTTTAGAGTTTTTCGCTGACAGAAGACATCCCGGTCTGTGACTGTCATTTTAAATGCTCCCTTCCCAAGCACCAGGCATTCCGAGAAATCATTCAGAAACTATTAGAAGCAGGTCTGATAATCCCTTCTACCTCGGATTATTGTTCGCCGGGATTCTTGGTGCGTAAAAAGGATGATTACAAATACCGATTGGTGGTTAACCATTTTCTGGTAAATAAAACGATTTATAAGGATCATTTTCCCTTGCCAATCATTTATTGCGCCCTTCAGCACTTGGGTAAAGCCTGTGTGTTTTCCATCTTAGATTTGAACAACAGTTTCCATCAGTGTTTACTTGTATCCTCGTGTAGGGAATACACTGCCTTCAGTACTCCTTGGAGCCAATACGAGTTTACTCCTATGCCTATGGGCTCCAATTTCGGTAGTCAAGCCTTGCCATATGTGATGAATTTAATCTTGTCCGAATTTAAGTTCAAATTTTTCTTTAATTATATTTAATTTTCTTGGAAATTTGTTCTGTGAGGGTCGTTTGATGGTTGACCCCGACTGTGACCCCATATTTAATTTCCCTTGCATTTCTTTTAATATTCACATGTCCACTTCTTGAACATGTAATTAAGTATGTGAATAAACAACTTGACAAAATTCAGTGAGTGTTGATTCATTGTCCTGTGGGACACATAGGGTGCTAAATACCTTGCAGAACCACTCACACTTTTTCTAATATATTTCAGGCTTACGAGAGGGCCTACAGTCTCGGAATAAGGTCAACATGTTTGAGAAGTATAATATTAAGTGTGTGACAATTTCATCTTAAAAATGACAGAGGCATCCATGGCCCCTGGGTTGTCGACCGCATGACCCACATGACTAACTCTCTGCTGAGTTATGGTGCGGGCAATTCTACAGTCAAATAGCCCTGGGTCACCTCGATCATGTCAATATGTAACTCTGTACACTATTCGGCAATACAATTTACTTGAGTTAACCGAAACTTGTGAGTTCTCATTTAGTGTTGTATTCTGGGTCCTGGCCCTATCCAGATAGTCATCGGGGCCTTAAGGGGGCATCCTTCATTTATAAGGTAAAAAGGTAAAATTAAGGCATGCTGGGGAGGCTGAAAACCCTTTCTATACATAATGTTTTCCTGCAAACTTGAACTGTGTGTGTTAGCGGATACAGCCACATTGTTGTTCGGCCCACGATCCTGAGAACTGTGACTTTGTGCTAACTTAGTAAGCCGGTGCCCATTGTATTCGAAATAGGAATATTGTGTAATATTATGATTTTTCTTAACATAGTCGCCGGACGACGTCCGCTTTACTATACCCGACTGCTCTAGTAACATTAGCTGAATAGTTCGAAAAGATGCTCTATGGGCCAATGTTGACATGAGACTTTGGCAAAAGTGGGTCCACTGTTGTGCTGTGATGTAAACAAGCAGCGAAGGTGAGGTGGAGTCGATGATGCAACATAGACTGATATAATCATTGAGCGCAGCGCTGGGGAACTCGAAGTCGCACGCAAACTTCCTGATCGGAGTGATGAACGAAATGCCTGAAGGGAAAGGAGGGGGTATGTGTTACCCGCCTTCACTTGTGCTAGGTGTGGTGATGACATGAAGGGGGAGGACGGAGTTGTTCCCACTGTACCTCCCTCGGTCGTGATGGGGGAGGCTGAATGGCCCATCGTCCTGCCCCCACTGTGTGGCAGCAATGGTGACAAAGGCTCATGTTGGAGAAGGGGAAGAGTCTGGTGCTAGTCGCAGTGATAACACAAAGTCACTCGGGTCAGGGCTGAAACACGAATGACTTGGTTACACTTTCTGTGTACTGTGTAGCAGCACAGGCTTCCTGCCGCACTCCTTGAACAAAAGGTTTGAAGTCAGCCATACCTGTTGCTGTGTACGCTAGCTACCGACCAGTTGCGGTGTTTGAATAGTACCAAGGCTATGACATAAAATGAATGTTGCAGCTGTTTACATAGGTAGCAGTGATAGTCTTAAGTGCACTGAGAAATGCATTGGCTTCAACACAAAATGTTTGTGAATGTGATTGCACCTCTGTCTGAAAATCTGTTTGTTGTCACTGCGAAGTTCGTCCCCGAAATTATTTCTGACATTAGTGTGCAATTTTACACGAGGTTGGGGCAAGAACAATGGACACAGTGTGTTCATTTAGTCTTCTCTCTGCTTACCTTTCTGAAGAGCAGTCTGCTTGCAGCTAGGGTGGCGAGCAGATTGGC
>NQII01004045.1:87094-124002 GCA_002778355.1 Clitarchus hookeri
GGGGGGGGGGGGGGGCAGACACGTGTTGCTGCGGTTGAAGAGGTGGGCATAGTGCAGGGCGTCAGGACACACATACGGAATCGGGATGTGTGTAGGTGGCGTCTGCGCGATGGCAGCTGCCACACGCGGCACCCAATCTTCAGCTGGGATGCCGAAAATTGTGAAATTCGCCACTGGAGGTGGAGTTGGAGGCGGCATCTCTTGGAAGGACGTGTGTGGTGGAGGCAGTGTTTTGGTGCAGGGTGCTGGGACATCATATCTCCCAACTCCAGGCAGATTGATTGGTTCAGTCAGATCTGTTCTGCCTGCCGTCACAGCAATGCTCGAGGTAGGCATCTGGGTGTCAGCTGTTGTCATAGGCAGTGTGATTGTCATCTCCCTGTGGAGGAGGCATAGTGGCATCTGATGACTGAAGCTCTGTTTCACAATCACTGTGTTCGTTAATTGCACTATCTCTGGAAAGGCACAAATCACACCTGTTCTTGTTGTCAGTCGGGATAAACGATTCGCACTCCCTTGTTGACAGTCTGTCATGGGCGCTCATGTCACGTTGGATCGGCAGCTTGGTGGCAGTAAATGTAAACACAGACGAGTGGGAAATTGCAGTGGGTGGTGTTGGTTGCACAGTGTCTTTGCACAGACTGCACAAAATGAATCCCTCATGGCAATCTGTCAGTTCCCAGTCATCTGTACTCACGCACTTGTTATGGTTCTGACATGAATATGAATGGAAGGAAATAGTGTCTGTTCTGATCCCTCTGCAAGTGTCCGTTGGGCACAGATTGTACAGCACTAACTGTAGCCATGCTGTTGATAGGTGTACGAGCACTGATGGACAATGGTATGCTGGGTAATTGCTGGTAAAAATTTTCACACATTTTAACTTCCCACACTTTTTACAGGTTAAAGTCCAAATGTCAAATTGGTACGCCATTTTGTCCTTAGCGTGGAATTGTAGAATGGTGCAGAAGTATAGACCGGCACGGGCACTCCACATGGTGGTAGACTGGTGCGATAGTCAACTATTGCTTCTGCCGGGGCCTGCATGTCTGCATGTGGCAGATCCTCAGCACGCACAAAAGGAGGGGTGGTACTGGACTGAGTGGATGGAGAGGTGGTGCATCATGTACGCACATGTCCAGGTGGTGGTCCGACATGTCACCCGCCTATGCTGGAATGTGGGAGAGGGTAGCATCTGTCTGTCTGGCTTGGCCTGTGTCTACAATTGCGGCGCTCGGTGATGTTCCTTAGTCTGGCACTGTCACAAAATGGCGATAATCGCGGAAACATGAATTTTTAGATTAAAAGTTCCAAAATTGATTTTGTTTAAATTTTGCTGAAGACTTTTAACACGTGTATTTTGGCAGAGTATTTTGTGTACTAGACAGAGTACCAGACCTATATACACGAATTACTCTTGAACATTGTATAATGTAAAAAAAACTGTATGTCGCTATAAAGACAATAGTTACTCTCAATACATGACAAACACACATGGGCACTTGTTTTCTGGCAGAAAAAAATCATACTGCAAATTATTATACCATAACTGTGATTTTGACTGGCATCAAAATGAGAAACAAAGTACACTGAAACGTCCTGGGACGTGAATAAAAGGAACAGTGTACTCTGAAGTGCCATTAGATTTAAGCACTGGAAAACAAAATACACCGAGACATAGGAGATGTAGCAATGATGCACTGCTCTGGTTCGCCGCACTTGTACTCAAGTGTTCTTCTACCGTTCTTGTTTATTGACCCCACAAGTTTGGATACCCAATTTATGTGTAGGCGGTTCCAGATGTGCTGATGTGGGTCCCCAACTTACCTGGCTCACTAGGCTAAGGTGAAAACTGGTGAAATTGCCCAGTGCCAAAACTCAGTAAGCATGAATTAGTGAGGGTCGTGTGGTCGATGGCCTGTGGGTCCCTGGAATCCTCTGTCGATCTGCTGTGCTTGGAGATGATGAACTTACCAATAATTTAACATACCTAGTGGTTTCACTCTTTATGCTGACGAGGTTGTGGCCACCCCACATGCCTTATTTATACTTGTTACTGCTGCAATAGAGTCCAGTGCCCAAAGTACCCCGGGGGTAAAGCAAATAAAACACTCGTGGTTATTCAAGATATTTACTTACTCTTGTGGTACATATGCACTTACGCTAATATGTGTTAAATTGATGCCGACCCAGCACTGTGGCCTGCCAGTGATCATTGCTGTACAAAAAGGAGCTAAACCATGGACATTATATGAAATCTATTCTGTATGTGTCAAGTCCTGTTTGTAGTTACAGGAAAGCAGCTGGTCGTCTTCTCGGCACTAAATATGCAGACGGTTCCAGTGAGATTAAATACTGTTGAAATAAAAGTGATTATAGCCAAGAATGATTGTTCTGAAGGGGTCTTTGCAGAGCGAAACTCCCATGCTGACGACCAGTCCGAGTGCAGAAGTCAGACTAAAATAATGGCATTGGCTTCTGCTAATGGTGGCCGAAGCCAGCAGCAAAATTTGGTTGACAAATAGCGAGAAGTCTTTTAAGATTAAATAAATTGCTACACATTACAATTACATGGCGAATTACCTAATGGTAACATCCCCATGTTTATTTAAAAGGTAATTATGTCTGTGACTGTGACTACACTGGGATGTCTCAGCACTAGGATAATGAAATAAAAGCTTTGGGGACATGATAAGCAGTCTACTGAAAATAGAATACTAAATTATGCTTCTACACAATGAACATAATAAAAATAAAAATGTATGAAATAACGGTTTTCGAAGTGCCATACTGTTTCCGGTAGACTTCGCTGATGGGCGAGTCCAAGTGTTCCAGCTTGGGTGGGCTGGACGAATCCATCCCTGAAAAGGGGTGTGGATAGTCATGCTCATTTTAGGTTTTAATAATAAAATTGCATTTAATTTGTGGGTTAAAGTGTTCATTATGCTTTTACTTGCTTCGGGATTTTATTTCCGACTGTTTACACACATTTGGGGTCATGTAGCACTGATTTCTCACCAGCAGACTGGTCGATGTCAAGCAGTTGGGAAGGATGCTGAAGTTCGTGGCGCGAGCTGCCCCAACATTCCCTCCAATTGATGAGGACCCTGATGTCTGTGTCATTCGGGTGGGGGGGGGCACGTGCATACATTGCCTTGCAAGTTAAAAAAGAAAAATTGGAGAAAATTACCTGTATGGAGTTTCGTAAATTTAAATGTATATCCTTTTATCCAGGTGTTAGTTCATACGTTTTCTCCAAAAGATATGTTGTCGCAAATGTTCCAGTTGTCTGTGCATAAATATTATACACTCTTTTCTGGCAATCACATGGCATACACTTTTTCAGCTGTCAGTGCCCATCGAGTGTACACCCAGAGCAGTCAATTGGAATCATAGACTAAAGATGAGATTAACTGATCTCGCTCGCTGCGCACAACTAATCTCCATGTCCCAGCAATGAACTGCTTTTCTGCCAACACGTCTACCTAAAATGGCATGGTTTGAGATGTATGTATACTTCCTCTGACCAATTTGTAATGCTGTTTGATTAAATTAAAATTGGTAAAGATATTTTTTCATATAATAGTGCTTGTCATTTAAAAATTAGGTTTTAAAAGAGCTCTGTAGTCACTGTTGAACATGACAGTTGTGTTCCTTTGGGGGTAGGTCAATACTGTGTACAATAGCAGGTGACTAATAAGCGGTTTACCTCATATTTAGTCTATGTTTCCATTCGTTTGTGATTAGTCATGGAGTGATGAGTGACTTGTGGATTGCTGTGGGTGATATGCAGGAATTAGTTGGTAGTAATGTGGTCGACTTATTTTTTGTGATATATATATATTGACCGTAGGTAAGCAATAGTTGTCGATGAACAAACTACAAATGAGAGAAAATTATCAGTTGTGCAAGCCGATAATGATAGTCGTCAAGCAAAGAGCATTCGTGTAGGAATTGATGGCTCTTCGATGGAGCTTCTAAATACTGCGAGACAGGTTATACCTCCCCAATTTGTTGTTTTTGTTGAGTTACAAGATACGAATATTGGCAATCCACACCCCATCTCTTTAAGTCGTAAACTTCATCCCAACCGAGATATTTTACACATACTACGAGCAGGCCCAGCAAAATTGAAAATTACCTTTACTTCTGGTATTGCAGCCAATCAGTTTATATCTTCAGAACTACCAAATAAATTTAAGATGTCTGTAACTATCCCTACTAGTCTTTTACAACGCCAAGGTTTGATATATGGCATTCCTCTTGATATGTCGACAGATGACAATCGCGAAGGTTTGGAAAAACATGATTATAATATTTTATCTATTGAGAGGTTATCGAAACATGTGGTTAATGGAACTTTATCGGAACGAGTACCTATCCGACTGGTGAGCCTGACCTTTGAAGGGCAACACTTACCTACTGAAATTATAATATATAAAAAGATCTTTAAAGTCACTCCTCGGGTACGATCTGTACTGCAGTGTTTCTGGTGTTTTCGCTTCGGGCATACCCAGAAACACTGCTGCGCAAAGAATGTTCGTTGCCCTACCTGTTCTCAACCTCATGTTATATCAGAATGTACTACTGCCGATACACCCGTATGTATGAACTTCTCTGGACAACACATATGGCACATGACAAGGCTAAATGCCCTGTTCGGGAAATGGAACATGAGGTAAAACATGTAATGGCATACTACAACTTGCCTTAAGCTGGTACTAAAGTCAAAGTCCAGCCGCATTTCAGGGTCTATCCTGTGCAACAACAACCACCATCGCATCCAATTATTTCCCCACCCCCCTTATTGGCTCAATATCCTCCTCTACCCACACCATCAGTTCTCCCTCCCATGTCAGCGCCTCCGGCCTTCCCGACTTCGTATTCATTGGCAACACAAAGTTCCACGCGACCCTCCCGAATGACCACAGTGAGGTGCGATGGATGTACTGTTTGTTATAAGGCACTACCGCTGGTGACTTCCAACATTGTTACTCCTTCATTTAATATTAGAAACTATTATGCTCAATTCAAACCGGATGCTGCCGACAATATTCCTTTTCCTGATCGTGCTCCACTACCTGAAGAGGTTCCGCCCACTGAGGTACGTGAAGTCCTTCGACTTAATAATGACAAATTGAATTCTTTGATTGACAAAATTGAGTATATGATCACCATAGCAAAAAAAAAATTCTACTTATAATTTTGACCAGGCGAGTCCTCTTCAACCATTTCTCCAAATTCTCCTATAAGGGGGNAAAAAAAAAATTCTACTTATAATTTTGACCAGGCGAGTCCTCTTCAACCATTTCTCCAAATTCTCCTATAAGGGGGTGTGTCTTTTTGAGGTGAGTGTTTCTGCTGTTGTTTACCACTTTCTTGCTACCCTTGTTTCCTTCACGCTTTTGTGCCATACAGTGGAACGCTAGATCTCTCCCCGCCTTCATTATTTGGACACTCGTAACACAGATGCTGTTCTACTGTCTGAAACCCAGATGTTNGCTAGATCTCTCCCCGCCTTCATTATTTGGACACTCGTAACACAGATGCTGTTCTACTGTCTGAAACCCAGATGTTAGGCACCACCCCTCTTTATATCAGATCCTTTCAGTCTTTCGTCTCCTCTAAGGATTATGGAGAGATTGCTATATATTTAAGGAATACGCATGCTGGTGAGATTTCTAATATTACTTATCCTCACAGTTTCCATGGCGTTGATGCGGTTGTGATTCGGTCGACACTTGGCTGGTTCAATATCACTATCGTCTCGATATATGTCTGTCCTAAGTTTCGATGTTCAGAACACGATTGGGCGTCTTTCTTTTCCCAGTTTCCACATCCTGTAATTGTAGGTGGCNCCTAAGTTTCGATGTTCAGAACACGATTGGGCGTCTTTCTTTTCCCAGTTTCCACATCCTGTAATTGTAGGTGGCAATTTCAATTGCCACCATCGTTTGTGAGGTAATCTCTTCGAGGTTGCCATTTGGCAGAATTTTTACTTACATCATATTTTACTTTATTGAATAGTATGCAACCTACATGGCTTGGGCCTCCACATGACATCTCAACTACAATTGATTTAACTTTTGTTTCTGGTAGCCTTTCCAGCTGCTTAACCTGGTCTGTGCATAATGATACATGTTGTAGTGATCATTTTCCGATTTTCCTCACTTCTTCACTAACTCAACTGTCTTCTTCCTCTACGTTTCGTCGATACCGATTGTTATATAATCGGGCTGATTGGTGCAAATTCTCTTCCTTAATATCGGATGCNCCTCTACGTTTCGTCGATACCGATTGTTATATAATCGGGCTGATTGGTGCAAATTCTCTTCCTTAATATCGGATGCAACAAACCATTTCCCTCCGATTACAGCTTTTAATATTAACATGATTTCTTCTATATATCTATTTTGGAATCCANTGCAACAAACCATTTCCCTCCGATTACAGCTTTTAATATTAACATGATTTCTTCTATATATCTATTTTGGAATCCACTAAAAGTTCTATGTCTTTTCGCCCTTTTCGTATTGGTGATCGGAAACATTGTTCCACTTGGTGGTATTGACAATGTGACGAGGTTACTTGCCATTGTTTGAATGCACTTCACCAATATAAACGCCAGGCTACATTGGCCAAATATTTCTACATCTTAAGAAATGCCAAACAGAGGCGCGAAAGTTGTGGTCTGAATGTAAAACGATTAGCTGGAATACTTTTTGTGCTTCACTTTCTGTTACTACTCCCTCTCATACATTATGGGGTAATTTTAAAGCCTTTCGCTCTAGTAAAGAGGGACAGCATTCCCATCATATTTCTCTCTGCTTTTATGGATCGCATTGTTCCTGCTACTCTCCCGGACGATGCTACCTTCTGTTTTCCTTCAGATGTTTCTCATGCGGCTTCGTGTGATCATCAGGTTTTTTAACCAGGCATTTACAGTTGAAGAATTAAGCAATTGTTTGTACACTGCAGCTAATATCACACCTGGTTTGGATTACATATCTTATGGTCGCCTTAAGCACCTTCCTCGCTCCACTCTTGTTTGGTTAGCTCAAATCTATGATAAACTGTTCTGTTATGGTTGTATCCCTGATGTGTGGAGAGATTTTGAAACAGTTCCAATTTTGAAACCTGGTAAATCTCCTCTATCAGCAGAGTTTTATCGTCCGATTGCACTGCGTTCTTGTTTGGCCAAACTTTTTGAGAAATGGGTAAAAAGCAGGCTTAATTGGTGGCTAGACTATCATTATTTACTTCGTCCAGAACAACTTGGTTTTCGTTCTTGTATTAGTACCCTGGATGCTATTGCTGTATTGTTCTCATGTATTCGGGATGCTTATGCTCACCAGAATGTCTTGGGTACTGTGTTTTTAGACTTGGAATCGGCCTTTGATAATGTTAATCTTAAAATTCTTTATGACAAAACGTTTAAATTAGGATTACCCTTATGCAATGTTTCCATTCTTTTGTTAGCATTCGTAGTTATATGTCTAGAGTACCTGATGGAGCAGATTTTGTTCGTCAGGTGTCCAATTTATTGGTTCAAGATAGTACCCTTAGTCCCTTGCTATTTATCCTATATACTCAAGACATCATATTTCACCTGGGCTCCCACATTCGTTCTATTCAATATGCTGACGATGATGTGCTTTGGGTTGAATATATCTCCTATGACAACGCTTGTGCTTCTATGACTACGGCCCTTTATTATTTATCACTATGGTTGGATGACTATGGTTTTAATATTTCTGTTGATAAGAGTCTCATCCTGCATTTTACGCGTAAACGGTCCCGGTCACCACATCCTTCTCCAACCATCAGAGGCTATCCTCTTCCCTGTGTGACAAAGGTACGATATTTGGGTATATTTTTAGAGTCCCGTGGTGGATGGACTACCCATGTTGAATACACTATTACCAAATGCCGCAAACGAATTAATATTTTAAAGACTCTCGCCCATTATCTTTGAGGCTCTTGTTTTTTTGCTCTGTGTTCTTTTTGTGTCTCTACCATTCAATCTGTTTTAGGTTACGGTATTCCGATTCCTGGTCAGCTGCCACTCCTTTTTGTAAACAAATTGGAGATTATACAGAACGTTTTCCTCAGACTTATTCTTGGTGCTTTCTCTTCTACGCCCATTATGGTCTTGCGTATGGAATCTTTCATTGTGTCATTATCCGACCGTTCTAGACTGTTTCAATGTAAACATTATATTTGTACTCGTAATTCTCGCGTAAGGGGTATTGTACAGGCGGTTGAGAACCTTGGTTACGTTCTATCGAAAGTATTACTAACGATGGCACGTTTCGTTCACCCACCAGCTCGATTGTTACACAGTTTGCAGTACGAGGTTTCGTTTCGTTTTCCTTGTCCTATCTTTCTTTCCCCTACTAGATGTGTTTCTCCCATTGTTTTTCAACAACAATTTAAGTCTAAAGTTGCTGAATATCCCAACTGTACTTTGATGTACACTGATGCCTCAAAAACTGTCGAAGGTGTTGGGTCTGCTTATTTTAATGCTTCACATAAATGTTCTGAGCTCTTTCAACTCCCTTCTTCCACCACAATTTATTATGCCAAAGCTTTTGCAGTGTATATAACTTTATGTTATGTTTACGATCTCAAATTCTTAAACCTTCTGATTATATCTGATTCACGTGGTTTATTTACAGCCTTGTCTTCTCCTACTCCCCATAAGGAAGTGCTTATAGGGTTCATACGGGAACAGTGTGTCTTTTTGGATAAACTAACTGTTTCTGTCCTCTTATACCCTACAAGGCCATGTCGGGATTCTGGGGGATGAGATTGTGGATAAACTTGCGAAATTGAGTGTTTTACAGGGTGTCTCGAAGCCCCTACTTTCTTTTTCGGTTTTATATCCCTTATTAACCAGGGAATTTTTTCGGCATTGGAAACATACATGGGAAGCTTATACTTCGGTTTCTAATTATTTCCTGAATTTTCTCGGCAAATATATCATCATTATAGTTCCAGTGATTTAGCAGTTACTTCTTTTTGTCTCCTTTCAGGTCATACTGCATCCCAGTCTCATTTGTATAAACTTCATATTGTCTCTAATCCTTCCTATGTATGTAGGACCCCTAGTGCAGATTGGACTCATCTTTTGTTTCAGTGTTCCACTGGAGGCGACAGAAGTTCGTTGTATGCTGCTCTTCGTAGGCTTCGTTTGATTTTTCCTGTCCCTTACCCTTCGGTACTTTTTCATGACCCTCAGGTAGTTTGTGTCGTTCTCGCTCGGTTTTTACTTGCGCCTGGTATTGTCATTTGATCTTATGAATTTGGTGTTCTGTTAGATGTCCTCGGTGATCGGCCCACTCTTTCCTTGCTATCCCCTGATCCATGGCCTTTCTTTCCCTCCGTGGTTGGTGGTCATCTACCGAGTAGAGTAGTATTTGTGATCCTGTCTAGTATTTCTCCTTCATTATCTTCTGTCTGTCTCCCGTTTTTTTTTTGGCCGTGTGTTTCGCTGTTGTCCACATTACCACAAAAAAAAACAAACAAATAAGTCTATGTTTGTTCTACGTCCTCAGTCACAGATATTTAATGACTCGGCCACAAGTAATCCGTGATAACGAAATATTTGTGACATAGTAGCAGGCTGCGATCTATCGATTTTCTGTAACTATAGTGTGCCCACTTCATAGTTGCGTGTAGTTATCTATGGCTGATTGTTTTTGTTTGTGTATTGGACTATTTTAAACAATTTTTAAAAGTTTTGCGTATGTACTAATTGCTTACTTGCAGCTATGTACGTGGTGATATAATTAAAGGTTAGTAAATTTTTTCCATAAACTTCTTTCGGAGCTATTTTGCACTGTAGCGATCATGATGGATGGATTAAATTCTGCAATGTTTGGTCAGTTCAGTACATCTAACCCTGCTGCTGGAAGTGATGTATCGTTGCCTTGGCTGCAGAAGCCGCCTGTACAGTTACCGTGGGTCTTGCCCAGTAATCAGTACCCGGACATAGTCCAGTTTTCTGCACAGCATTCGGTCATGCCTGACGGGTATGCTTCAGGTAGTTTCACGTTCCAACCAAGTTTCCCTCCACAGAACGCCAAACGTAAGAGTGAGTGGATGGAAGAAGACCCGTGCCCCAAAAAGCTGATCACAGTAGAAAAAATATCGGGCCTCCTGAAAGAAATGCACATCACGAAGTCGGCAAGCTCTCCAGAGCAGGGAACAGCGAAGCCTCTTACCACATGCATTGCAAATGAAGCAGATATGACTAAAGAATGTCCTAAGCAACAGCTTAAACGTCTTGTACTTTGTGAGGAAATACGCCAGTTCAAGAACGAGCCCATTCTTCCATCGTTGCTGTTGTCAAAGCTTTCTTCATCCTCCATGAGTCTCGTGCTGTGGAAACCTCCACCAGGACAGTTGAGTGAGATGTTAACCCATGCGGTGAAGAATGCAAGCAGCAGCCGTACCAGCTCTGTAACGACGATGGATACAGAAGCTGAAGAAGAGGAATCTGGCGTATCCATCACGGAAATGCAGTGACATCTCACCCTCTTGCTTCATTGTATCGGTATAAACTGTTGTCAGCCATGTAAACTGTTCACATTACTGAGTGTGATAATGTGCTGATCAGTTCCACAATGAAAAAGGAATTTTTTTCCTGACCAGGGGGAAAGAATTGAATGTTTTCTGATGTAAAAGGGTTGTTCATAAACTTGTAAAATAAATGTGTGTTTCAGTGTATTGTTCTGTAAGTGTGACTAATAAGTTTTGCCATATCTTAGAGTTCACACTGAATCTCTTACATGCATTAGTAATGGGAATGTAATTTTGGCAAACTTTAAAATTTTTTACATGATTTTGCCTGTAGATTAGAAGTACCTTTTGGTTTCAACTACTTATTAGTAGAATCAAGGTATAATTAGTGCTTTGAGTTATCTGTGTTTAGCTCTTAAGTATAATTTATTATGTGTCTTGATTTTTTAGGAAGTAATAAATGTTTAAAAAAAATTGTGTAACTTGGGGATTAATTTCACTATTTTGTAATAATGGAAATGTGTTTTATGCATAAATTTGGAAAAAAATTGCCTGTATATTTGGCTTCTGCTAGGCTTACAGTGTCGTAAATATGTGGCGTGGTAGCCTATCACATTCATTGCAGGGTTCATATCAAAAAGATTTGAAAATATCTTTGGTGTTAACACCTTTTGTTTAAGTGAATCACCATGTTCACACTATCCTATAATGGCTGACTTGTCACTGATAAAAGAGAAGTAAAAGCTTGCATTTGCTGCTCCCGTTAGCGTGGAAATTTTACGTCCACGTAACTTTTAGATGCCTGGTAGTGCAGTATGCGGAAAGTGGAAGTCTTGCTACATTCACTAACGGTAAGTTCATAATTATGTTGTGTGAAGACACAAATGGAAGGTACATGTGAAAGGGTTTAGGGAGTTGCAAGTCAGCTATACTGTGGGTGTTGCCTGGATGCTTACAAGTTTACAGAACTTAATTTGGTAATTGTATAGAATAGGGGCTTTTCTGAAAATAAAAGAAAAAATCACGGAAAGTGGAATATTTCCACTCTACTATTATACAGAACACGAATATACTAGGGGCATTAACGTATTACCAATGCAAACCAGAAATACGATACTGGGGAGGGCTATGACGATCAGGGAAATTGTGGGGCAAA
The DNA here is from genome assembly GCA_002778355.1 of Clitarchus hookeri. Classification (NCBI taxonomy): domain Eukaryota; kingdom Metazoa; phylum Arthropoda; class Insecta; order Phasmatodea; family Phasmatidae; genus Clitarchus; species Clitarchus hookeri. The sequence goes on from NQII01004045.1 coordinate 98,775, forward strand.
ATCACTAAAAACACACCCACAAAAAATACATAAACACCTCAATTTTGTAATGTGTGTCCACCTAACCCCACTATGAGTGAATCATTATTTTTAATTTTTAATCTAACATAGGATTTTATTCTAATCTAGGATTTTATGATTTTAAAGTATTGGTAAAACATAGGTAGGTAGCAGGTACAATTGCACTGTCCTCGGCGAATTCAACTACCGTCTGGCATGACTTGCTCTTGACCTCAATCTACAAAACACCATGATCTACTAAAACGTCCAAGTAACACCCGCCACATAGACGACTGTCACGCACAGAAGCACCTCGTACTTGCACCCTCCATTCTTAAATCACAAACCTTCGTATGGTCGGATTCGGACGTTACAACTCGTGAGCGCAAAAAAACACACCACTCGCCACGAACCACACTGTCTAGCATCTAAACTGCAACTAACATATGGTAACGTCTACAAATCCACAGCCAAACATCATGGCGTCCGACTTAAAGCGGCCGAACTCCTTGTATATTATCCATTATATTTTTTATGTTCTGCTTATTTTATCATTACACCCTTGTCAATATTAAAAAGGTAAACTGTGCAGAACCCATTTATGTTACTTTTGTGGGTCTACTATGTTTCCTTCAGAAAAGCCACTATCCTATACAATTACCCTTAATTTCTTGGGACATTTTTTTTTTAATACGTACTTAGTAGAGCATGACATGCTAAAATGTGCCAACATTGGTGAATGCAGAGAGCGCATTAGTGTTGCAAAATTTTCATATGCATTCTTGGTAATTGTGGAGAATTAATAACTTTTCCAAAAAAAAAAAAAAAAAAAAAAAAAAAAAAACTAATTGTAAAGTAATGTGAACATTTTGATAATAAAACATTCGTTCATGAAATAATTACGTGACAATAATGCATCATGTAGAACAAACATTCAAANCTAGGAGCAACATGTTGCCCGTTTTTTTTTTTAAATAGCCGGTTTACTGCAAATATTTAACACACTGATTAACTTTAAATTATTATATTTTTTAGTAAATGTAATTTTAACGTACAGTAGAACCTCGATTAACCGTGCCTCGGTTATCCGTGTTCGCGATTAACCGTGCTCACTATTCCGGGAGAATTTTTTTTTTGTTTTTGTAAGGGGTTTAATTCTAAAAAACGTACAGGCACAAAGGAAAGACATAGGCGAGTAAGCAGGAAGTTTGATGTATATAAGTTCCTAGAAACTTCAGACAGAGACCCGGTACTACCGAGAAAAAAATGCAGCCGAACCTTTATTAAAATTTTCTAGGAATTTAGCTAGTAAGCGACCATACTTTAGTCTTCTCTTCCTTTTCAAATGGCTCAATTGTTCATTTCACACGTTTCAGTTTGTCGTGCTTTCTCTATAGAAAAAAGTATCGATTATAAACCGTGCTGTAGATCGTGGTGAAAGTGCAAAAAAACTTGCGGATGAGTTCGGTGTGGGTGAAAAGACAATGCGTGACTTAATCAGGCAAAAAAAATGACATTTTCAAGTTCATATCTTCTGCAGAATCCACTTCTGAGCTATCAGCTGCGAGAAAAACTATGAAAAAGTCATCATTATCTGACATGGAATCTGCTCTTTTTGAGTGGTTTAAACAGAAGCGTACTGAAGGAATTCCGATTTCTGGGCCAATGGTTCGTGAAAAGGCAGAATGGTTTCATGAAAATTTGAAAATTGAGGAAAAATTTAATGCTTCCCAGGGCTGGTTATTTAGGTTCAAAACTCGACACGGTATAAGATAGTTGGACATCCAAGGCAAATCTCTGAGTGGAGACTTAACTGCTGCAACATTGTTCAATGAGGAATTCAATTCATTGCTTTCAACGTTGAACCTGTCCCCTGACCAAGTGTTCAACGCAGATGAGTCAGGTCTATTCTGGAAAATGCTACCCTCAAAATCACTCGATCTGAAAAATCAGCTCCTGAACACAAATCTAGCAAAGAACGACTGACCATTATGACGTGTTCAAATGTGACTGGGACACACAAGCTCAAATGAACCGTAATTGGGAAAGCTAAAAAACCAAGATCTTTTAAAGGAACAGAAATGAGATGTTTTCCATGTGACTATTACAATCACCCAAAAGCTTGGATGAACCAGGCTATTTTTCGTGAATGGTTTTTCAACGTTTTTGTACCATCTGTAACAAAATTTCTGGATGAGAAAGGGATACCAAAAAAAAAGCTGTTCTTCTGCTTGATAATGTCCCTTCACACCCGTCAGCCTCTACCCTGAAAACAAAGGATGGTCAAATTTTTGTCTACTACCTACCACCTAACGTGACTTCCTTAATCCAGCCAATGGATCAAGGCGTGATTTCCTGTTTGAAAAGAAGGTACAAAAAGATTTTTCTCCGTTTTATTTTACAGGAAAATTACAATTTTGATTCATTGAAAGATTTTCTGAAAAAGTGGACCATTAAAGACGCCATTTTCGCAGTATGTGAGGCTTGGGAAAACGTACCTGCAAGTACGTTAAGACTTTCGTGGGAATCTTAGATCAAGGTTATGATGACGAAGAAAATATAGAAGAGGGGGATATAGAAGCTTGTCTTGAGCTTGCCACATCAATTCCAGATTTCACTAACGTTGATAAAGAGGATATTGTTGATTGGCTACAAAAANAGAGGATATTTTTGATTGGCTACAAAAATATGTTAATGAAGAGGGATTTGAACGTCTAAGTGACAGTGACATAACAGCTCGTTATGGCAGCACAAGCAGTACTCCACCTACACAACAGGATGATTCAGAGGACGATGAGAATGACAATGATGACAGTGTTGGCAGTGAAGAAGAAAAAATTCAGCCAAGTCAAGCAATGGAAGCAGTTGATATCCTCCTGAACTTCTGCGAACAGGAAAATTTTTACTTCCATGATGTCATGAATTTGAGAAAAAATAGAACTGAAGCAAGGAAAACCATTTCAAACCGCAAAAAACAAAGACTCATTACTTCATATTTCAAGCAGTGATAACGTTATAACATGACATTGTACACCCATATTACAGTACATATGTAATTCGTTAAATAAAAAGTGTCTCGATTAACCGTGGTTTTCAATTATCTGTGCTACCCCTCCCCGCCATTACCCCGGATAATAGAGGTTCTACTGTACTTTGTATTTTATATAACTTAATATTTGTTTTGTATCTAATGCAAATAAAAACAGTGTCAGCAGTGATGTGTTGGCAATGGCTACTAAGAAATAGTTCAAGTTAAAATATTGCTTTAACCTAGTTTTTTTGTATGCTATTTGCAAATTTAACATTGCATATTTAAATTTTCAGGTAGGTAAGCGCTGATGGAAACATATTTCATTGTTACTGTTAAAAATATTAATGCAATATACGGTGCATGGTATTTTTATTTGTCCAAGGAAACAAAAACTTGGAATAGGTAGAGCGGAGCTTGTCTCTCTCTAACTCTTATCTCTGAATGTTTTGCAACTCCAGTAGTAGCAGACAATTTATAAGGCAACAGAACCGAATTTGGATTACTTATAGGGCATTTCACACATTACTAAGTTGTGTACACCAACCTATGATCCATGTACATAATATCTATATAAAATGAAACGCCAATCCTTTCTCTTTGTTTTGAACTGTGGACAAACAATCTACCGTAATAAGATAATTTTTAAATTATTTTTGAAAAACACTATGTTCCGGTACCTAAAGCTGATCGGACAAAATGAACATGTACCAAAAGCTGATCATGAGTGTACTCTGTGCAGATCACATTGCAAATGTGTATAGTCCTGCCAATATGGGTATCAAATGGGTGTGAATATACAATAGTTTCACATTAACATAAAACAAAATTATGCAACACATGTTACAGAATATGTGGAATATTGAATAATTACTGTGTAACTAAACTTATGTTCATCAATGTGAAGAGACAGTCCCACCGTATAAGGGCACGCGGGGAAGAACCGAAGTCGAAAGAAACAGGGCAAGTCCCGAGAAATAGCTGATATGCTGCCTTCGGCGAAGGAATTAGGGGAGCCCCCGCCGAGAATTAATGCAGACACAGTTNGCCGAGAATTAATGCAGACGCAGTTTACAGGAATCCCCGAGACATCCTGCCGCACCCTCCCTCTGCCCTAGTTGGAGAACACAAGCAGCTGACGAGACACGAAATCCTACACAAAAAATGTGCGAGGTACACAGGGGATTTCCCGATTTCTCTCTCGAGAAACTGCTGACAGCTAACTTGAATATAGAGGGAGACGAGTTAAATTCACGAGGCAACCAAGGCAGAGGGGCAGTTGTTCAGATCAGTTATCAGAGGCGTCGAGAGGCGCCGGATCAGCGTCAGTCAGTCAGGCAGACACATCGCACGCAGAGAGGAGGCAGTCGGGTGATTCAGTTAAGGCCGGGTTCGGATCCCGGCAGAGTCAATTATCGCCAGCCGAGACAGGAGTTGTTCGGCGGTACAGTCGCGAGACGAGATAGGTGCAGCCGAGACGGGAGGCGAAGGAGAAACGGGAGTAAGCAGTTGTGTGATGGGAACAGTGCCGAGAACTTGAGTAAATTCCCTGAAACGAGTGGCAGCCCCATACCGAGAGGTGCCATTCCCCGAGAAGACGTAGTCGTGCGCCGGATGGCGACGAGGCAAGCAGTCAGTCAGTCAGTCAGTCAGTAAGTCAATTGTGACGTCACCGGGGAGAGAACCCAGGAAAGACCGAAACTTAATTTGTAAATTCCCGATACAAACCCAGTAGAAGTGCCGAGAACTTATGAGTTCATTTCCGAAAACGTAGTGGCAGTTTCCGAGGTGGGGAAGTCAGAAACGCAATCCGGATCGTTGCGGACGTCGACGCAGACGAGGAGATGTGCTCTTCTACGAGTAACGCCAGCCGAGGTCGCAGAGAAAGCACAAGTCCCGGGAAACCAATTCCGGACTTCCGAGAGAGTCAGTCAAAGCCACAGGAAGAAGCCAGCTGAGTACAGCACACCAACGAGAGCCAGTCCGAGGGCCTGACAATGGGCCACCCTACTCACCATGCCTCAGCTGTCAACGAAGACAACTCACCAAAAGCCGCAGTCACAGATAAGTAGAGAAACGTCTCCCTTCAACAACCTTCCCCGATGCATAGTATTCAGCCCACCAGCCCTTCAGGCCTACAACCTGTAGGGGGGCTCAGTCTCGCCAGTGTGTGTAAATACCTATGTTACCTTCAGTCAAATAAAATACTGGTGTATTAAATAACGGAGAATACGAGTATTTGTTTACACCTAACGCAACAACCACAGGTGCCCTTAGTCTGCGCCAAAGTAATTTAACTAAGTAACCTACTAGCCACCACTCTGTATAACTCAGGTGGCCTAGTAGCAACAAGTTAAAAGTGTTTCAATTAAAAAGTGAAGAACTGCTTAACTTAATTACAACTCAAAGACATTCACAGAACCATCAAAACTACTGAACCCTCATTCTATATTGCTGCACAATCAATGTGAGTGAAATGCCCAGCACCTGTATCATTGGGACAGTTGAAATGTCATTGTCTTTGGGGATGAAGGTCTGCTTTCTTATTCTGCAAGCTTCATCCCCAGGACAGTTATGTCAGTACCGGCTGTTGTATGCAGTGTGCAGAAGCGTGTTTTTATTGGTTTTCGTAACTTGCTAGTATTTAATTCTGTCCCCAGCTGATGGCTGTTGATTATATATCAAAGGGGAGAAACTCGTCAATGCTAAGAACATAATTGGCCAGCAAGCAGATCACTTTACCCGACCTAGCAGTGCAAAGTAGCAATTTGATAAAGAAATTTTTAAAATTCGATAAAAATTTATAATAATTCACAATACATAAAAATAATACTTTTAATTGTTTGTAAAATAATTGGTTTGTGTGGATAGTGATTTTCTATTTTTGTTTTACTTCCTTCACGATTGGAATATAATTTTACATTAGAGTGGCTACTTTACCCCCCTCTACCCTACCTAGTAAGAAATAGTTCTTACGCAAAATATGATTATACTTGAGTGCGCACGAATGCGGTGCGTCTTCCTTTCGGTGTAAATTTCTGGACTCGGTTATGCTTTGTTTGCATGAGGCGTAGAAATATCCTGGTAGTAGAACTTTAGCAGGGCTTTAGAAAAGTTGTAAGTAACCGCGTATCTACCGTGTGAGGCGACTGTGGCGGCAATGGAAGCCGGTTCTCCGAGGCGGGAGGCGAGTCCGCGTCACCGCGGCCTCCTATTGTTTGTGGACGGAGGAAACTCGGTAATCCAGCGGGCATCGGTGTGACGTCATTGTGGTGAAGAGCAAGGGCGCGGTGGGAGGTGCGGAATGCACGGTAGCCGCGGGCTGTTGGCACAGGAAGTGTCCCGGCGAAGCGGGCGGGGAGACGAGGTATGCGAGCGACGAGTGGCCCCCACGAGCCGTTCAAGTGGAGACCTCCCGCGGTGTGTTTGCCCACAGATGTCGCGCTGCCAGATTCCCGGCCTGCGGGCTGTGGGGGCGACTGCGACAATCTGCTCCGCCATGCACCTCGCCCACGTACATGGAATATGGGGTAGAGTGCTCGTGCGAGTTGTGCAGCGGCCTCTCGTGCTTTCACATGTATTTTTTTTTTTACACTTCCTCAAACCTAATTCTAATGCAATTCGCATTTAAGTAAGTTATTCGAAGTATTATATTCATATAAAAGGATGGGCATGCTGAAAACTGAAATATAAACAAACACTGTTGACCACGTGACCCTGGCAGTCGTATTTTCGATGGGCGAGTCAATTTTAAGACATGCGTTTAAGACGAAAAGTGCTCCATGTCGTCTTTAGTCAATGGATGCACATTTAACACTTGGAGTAGCCGCCGGCCTCATATTACGTCGCCTGTGTTCAGCAGAGTTATTTGAAGTCTGCCGTAATGTTAACGACGTCTGCATGCTTCGAAGACAAGGGCGACCTAACAGTGGGTTGCCAGCAGTTTATATGAAGTTCGCTGCATCGTAATATTACGTCGGACGCACTAACGTGTAAATTATCGGGTGCTGGATTCAGGAGATTTAAGGAAGGGGGGGGGGGGCTACCCATAGCAATAAACTACCCCCCCCTCCCTTCTCAAGTGTTAAAAAAAATGACTTAAGAAACTTGTTTGGTTATTTTGGAAATCAATAAATAAAATTTAACGAATGGCATTCTACAGAAAAAGAATACATAAATGATGTATTAGTTGGGACTTACAAATGAAAGCAATTTGTGCAGACTACAGCAAATTTCCTATCACCGAAAAGTGTGGTAATCAAGTGCTTCATTTCGTAATTTGGCCCATTTTTGTTGTAATATTTCATTGTTTATCTTTCTTGTTCAATAATTTTACTATAGTGCTTCAACCCAATATTTTATGCAATTGTAAATCAGTAAAACAGTACACCCCCTCCCCCTGAAATAAGTGCCTAGCCACGCCCTTGATTGGATGTTGGACTGTACAATACATTGCCTAGGAAAGGACATTAGATTGGGACACTTGTCAACTCTGCTACTCGGCATTGGCTGACAGCTGGCCCAGAAATGAGCACTATACTATACAGCAAGGGGGCCCGGTGTATTGTACACCGAAAGTACTGTGGCAGTGGCGTAACTACGGGAGGGAGATCAGGGTGATCGATCACCTTACAGAGGCCAGAGTCAGTGGGCATATTCATCGAACACTCGGTGACTACCAGCGGGAAAAAAATTATATTGTCTCTTATTAAATATTTACCTCGATGGGTGATACTTATTCCATCAGACAATGGCAAAAAATTGCATTATTTGGAGGTTAGGTTTTAAACATTTTCTCGGGGGGGGGGAGGGGAAGGTGTTTCATACCCCTCACACCTCTAGGTAGCATATCACCCACCAAAGCCATCATCTAGTTTTGCCACTGTACTGTGGTAAGTGGTAATAAAGAGACTTACAGAACTGATGATCAATAAGAGATGCAGAAATGTAGATGCGGATATAAGCTACTTACTTCTAGCTTAGCCTGTATTGTCGTAAATTTGCACCGACCTCAGAGTGTCCAGTGCGAGGAGTTATTATTTTTCTCACTTTTTTCCAGTAAGCTTTCGGTAATTGGTAAAAACACGATAGATTCCCGCTGTAATTCAGTAATAGGTTAGTCTGCGTAAACAGGCGTGTTAATTTCACGCGTGTCTTTGATCTTCCGCTCAGTAAACACGCCTGGAACAATGGTAAATAAAAATTGATGCTAGAGTGACTTAATACTGTGTGGTCGCGTCGAAAAGGGAGATGAGTCCTGACCAGTGCACTAGTCAAATTACACACGAGTGTGTAGACGACTGTGGAGTTCAGCATGTTACCATATTACAACGTGAGATTGAGTGGTCTTCATTTATCCATCAGTAAATATAATTTCAAAGATTGTCCTTTTATTTCGGAGCTTACTGTTCTTCTAACTACGACAGCAATTGTAACAAGAAGTTACTGACGACCCTGCTTTCCTTCACATGAGTGCAAATAATTGTTGATGAATTCATAAAAGCCTAGATGGAAGGTAGGTCTTGACATCTCCTTGTCAGCAATAGAAACCAGAATTATAGTAGAAGTGGAAAGGGCTTATTAAGGTCCCCCGGTGTTATGTCTGTAGGTTTATCAGGTAACGGCTTAAAAAATAACTTATTACCTAACTTAAACTAACACCCATGCCTTACCTGGGATTCGAACACAGAACCTCCTGCGTCACAGACCGGCGGCGCACCAACCGACTGCGCCACGGGAGATCCGCATCCGAGTTATATGCAATACTAGTGAGACAAATACTCATGTGCCATACCCGGGACTCGAAATCCAAAAACCTCGTTCCATAAGCTAGCGTGCAACCAATTGCATGGCGGAGATATGACTCGGAGCATCAACTTCAGAAGTAATTGTTCTAATGTTTTGGTAGATAGAGTTTGATAGCCTGAAATATTTACAGGGCCATCATTCTAACAATAAATTCCTGAGCCACTTTGAACATCTACGTAAGTGTACATGGCCTACCATAGCACTACTGGTGTGAATAGTTTGATGGAAATCAATTGATCGGCTCCCGAGACATGGTATAAAAATTTCATTGTCTCATTTTGCGCTATTATACAAAAATGCACAAAAAAGAGACTCTGTATAAGATGAGTCCTATATATACTGTAAGCATACAAAATTTGGTTAAATTCGGTTAAATTATTTAACAGATATGACAAACTTGTCTAAATAATTTAATGGCCACCATTTTGAAAATCAGAGTTTGGCTCACTTAAAACCTGTAAATTTACATGACCTTCTGTAGAACTACTGGTGTTCGAAATTTGGTGGACATTATGTAGTTAAATGGTTCCGGAAATGTGGCATAACTGTTCAATTTTATCACATGGCAGTAGCCTTCAAAAAGGCCTGCAAAAGAGTATATCTGTAAGACTGATAGATGTTTATAATAAATAATGTTAGCATACAAAATTTGGTTGAATTTTGTTGAATTGTTTTACATATATAATATACTAATCTAAACTATTTAGCCTACATTAATGTCATTAAAAAAAAAAACCAACTGAAATATGTATGTTTACATGGCCTACCGTGGCACTACTTGGGTGTAACATTTAGTGGGAATCGGTTGATTGGTCCCCGAGATATGGGATAAAAGCTCCACTAGTTTATGTGGTGTTATCTGCATAAGTTGTGGACAAAAATGTTATGTATTAGCACATTCAAAGATTGGCATAGATACTGCCAGCATATTAAGTTCGGTTGAAATTATTTGGGACATATGGAATACTAATCAAAAATATTTACATAGCTGTTATTTTGAAAATATGTGACTACTTCTTCAAGTCCTATAAATTTAGAAAGACTACAGTAGTATAACTTGTCGCATGAATTTGGTGAGAATTATAAAATTGTTTCTCGCGATAAAACATAGAAACTAAATTTTTCATGTGGTGCTAGCTTACAAAATGATGCCTAAAATAGTTTATATATAAGCTTATTTGATGCTTGCATAGATACTGCCAGCATACAAAGTGAAGTTGATATTGGTTACATTGTTTCGTAGATATAGCATATTAAACTAAAATGTTTATTTGGCCACCATTTTGAAAATAAGTGTCCGTTCCACAAAAAATATATACATGTAATTGGTCTACGACAAGACTGCTGGTTTGCCAAATTTTATAGGAACCGGTTAATTGTTTCCCGAGATAAGACATTAAACTTTATTTATTCATGTGGCACTATCTTAAAAAATGACGGGAAAAAGTGGCTATGCGTTGGCATTTTTAACACTCGTAATAGATACATTCAGTGGACAAAGTTTGTTCGAAATTTGGCCAAACTGTATGGTCGATTCCGAAAATAAACCTAAAATATGTATATTGCCACCATTTTTAAAATAAGAGCCTTATCTACTTGAATTATATATGTTTACATGGCCTACCATTGTGTTATTTCGTGTCAAATTTGGCGAGAATCGGTTGAATAATTTTCAAGATTTAAAGTAAAAGCTTTGTTTCTTAAAGTAATGCTATCTTACAAAATGGCGGACTATTAACAATATGTATCTCTAAATTCAATGCCTACGTAATACACTACAAACATACAAATTTGTGTTAAATCGGTTTAATGGTTCCCGAGATATGACATAGCACTCTAAATTTTAAAATGGCCACCACTTTAAAAATAAGTGGAATGGAGAGATTTGGGCCGCTCTTGACATCGAGGTCTTGAGAGTTGAGCGCGAAGCGAGGTTAGTCTGGAGAAACGCTGGAATGAAAGGGCGGGGGAAACGGGTTTGAAAATAAGTGCCCTGTGTGGTCGAAAATAAAAGTCGGATGTCCTCACTAAGAACTATATGTGTACCGAGTTTGGCGAAATTCGATACACGCATTTAAAAGTTTCTGTGGGGACACACACATACATCAAATCATACGCACACAAAAACATAACTAGGAAAGTGATATCATAAGCTTATCTTTCCTTCGAGAAGTAGGCTAAAAACAAAATTAGATATATTTCTCCAGAATAATTTACTTCATATGGGAACTCTGAATCAATACCGTAAGGGAAATTTTTCATGGCAAAATAATTAAGATACGAATACGTTCGTCATAAAAAAAAAACGCACTGTCCGTAAAGAGATCACAGATAATCAATCCCTCGTAACGTATCGCTTATCGTAGCTGTGGAAACAAGACTAACCCTCCTTACAGAAGAATAATCTACGAATAGTTCGAGGCAGCTCTGAGCTAACAACAGAACGAAGGAACACACAGTTTGGCACTGCACTAGTGGTAGCAGTGGTAGGTGGCGTCAAGCGTCAAGAAATGTAGGGTAGAATAAGCATACGAGCAGCGCGATAGCAATTCTCCGTGTTCCAACATTGTCTGCTTTTCTACCAATAGCTCCATCATAGACAACGCGCTTTGAGGTTATAACACTGTCTGTATATGTAAGTAAGTGCTCTGAAATGTTTTACACTTACTCGAACCTAGTTTTAATGAAATTATAATATGTTCAAGTTTTATATAGTATTATGTTCGTATGAAAGGGTGCGTCTGTTGAAAATGCAAATGTAAACAAAGATGGTTTTCGCTGTTGACTACGTGACTTTGACATCTGTACTGGCGATTGGTGATTACATTCGTAGAAGATGAATATTAGTCTACTTCATCTTTAGTCTACGACGTCAATGCAGTTGAACTACTAGGACAGTGTAGCTGGGACAGTGGACTATACCGAGTAAGCAGTCTTATTCCTATAACAAAAACGTTCATTGAAGGTATGAGAAATACCTGCATGTGCTACTAGCAAAGAGCACTGATACACGCCGATACAAATGACACAGAGAACTATGACTGGGCGTTGATGTACGAGCAATACGACTAGATGATGAGGATGCGTATGAGAATTTTACAGCCTCCGTGAAATAAAAGACGAGAGAGAGAGAGAGAGAGAGAGAAAGAGGGAGAGAGAGAGAAAGAGGGAGAGAGAGAGTAAAAAACTATAGTAGTTGTGGTGCCTACAACCACAGGTTACAGCTGGTTTGCAAATAAAATACTGAAATACGTTTTTTTTTTAAAGTTATTCCTTTTTCTTTTTCAAAATACGTTAAGATATAAAAAATCACAAATAATCACAACCGCAAATAAATTTTTACAAAACCTTGGAATTAATTAAAAATATATCGCAATGAAGTAGTATGATATAGATGAATTTGGCGCAATGGCGTCTGGCGTCGGAGCTTCGAAGCTGTTAATGCTCTGTCATTCCGGTCGTCCAGCGGCCATTTTTCCTTCAAAAAATTTTTTTTTGCTTAAAATTGACCATTTTCCTTTAAAATGTTCCTTTTTTCATCAAGATTTTTCTTATTCCCCTTCAAATTTCCCTTTTTCCCCTCAAAATTACCCATTTCCCCTCAAAAATGCACCAATACCCCAGCTGCAAAATATTATCATTTATTTTTTAAATATATGTAAATATTAGTATAAATTAAATTTAACAAAAACAAAATGTATATTTATGTAAACAGAATTATAAAATGCTTGTGATGTATTGCATTTATAAGAAACAACCAAACAGTACGTCACTAGTGGGGTGATTTTCAAAAGGTTTGATTCAAAAAGTGTGAAGAAACCGCGAATATACTATATATTCCGTAGTCTCAAACAATGCTGCTGCCAGTGAAGTACAAATGCGTTTATACGGTATACGGACCCCGCTATACGGCATAGCGTTATGTCGATGCTAGTACAAGTCCGAAAAAAATATGTGTTCTTTGGTACGCCTCAAAAGGGCATAATTGCCTGTAGGACAGATGCAAGGTAACTTGGTGCCTTACGAAAGACCTATATGTGCCCCATTCCCATTTCGGATTCCCCTCGGTTATCACTAATTTTTATTAACTTCTTCAAACAACTAGTGAAAATAATTAGTGAGTCTAGTTGATGTGCGATAGGAATTAACTATTTCGGACATAAAAACCCCAATGGTAACATCTAATTATGTTCAAGGGAATTACTTATGTTAAAGTAATAAATTATTATCCGATCAGTTATATTCATAAAAATATTAGCAAATGTTTCATGGTAGAACAGTAAAGCATGTTAGATCTGCCGTCGATCGTCCTTACCACCCCCAACTTCTTGGCGCCCTAGGCGGTCGCCTGTGTTGAGGTTAATTCTACTAAGGTTAGAAACAAAACGAGTTTTCTAATGTTAGAGTTTGGCATAGGAAGAATTTCCGCTGCTAGGTACGCGTGTCCCAAACAAGTCACTTTTAATTAAAATTTGAAGATACGTGAATAATAAGAGGCAAATATTTTACTTAATAAATAGTTAATTAATGTTATTTATAATTATTGAAATTTGTTTAATTTTTTTAACTTAGAAAATTGAGAAAACCCGGTACACATGCGACACTAGCGCTTACATAGTGGCGAAAAATGTTAGTTGGCAAACTAAAAGCACTGAGATTCCCAACCTAAGTAGAATAAACCATACCTGTGTCTAATTCGCCTATATAGTCGCGCCGGCCCTACTTATCTGTGACTTAAAGAGTTGATATCTGTGTTGCCAGATTTTCAGAAATAAATTTCCTTATGTTTTGTATAAAATTTCCGTACACACTCAATTAAAACGCGCTTTTGTTAATCAAACATTTTTATACGTTAGATATTTATGATAAGTATGTATAAATTAAACAAATGTTGTATTTATTATTAGCAAAATATAATTTTCTACAAACTGAACTAACAGCTTTTGACTCGCCAGGGAAGATATTCACTTTTTTTTTTTGCGATGTTCAAAACCTTTTGTATATTACCTTATACAGTCAAGGACTTAGCATAAGAGAGCCAGTACGTATTTGCCTTAACTATTTATTTCACGTACGATCTTATACGTATAAATACAGCAATATTCTCTCTTTGTTTAAAAAGAAAGACAACCCGCGCGATCCATGCTGTTTTGCTCTTCCTTGCAATTGTAACGTTTTGCCACTTTTTTATTGCAAACTTTACGTTAAATCAAAGAAATCAAACATAACATTGTTATTAACATCCGAAGATTATCCATGCTACGAACACTATTTTTCGTGAACCCAAATTAAAAGTCAAAATAAAAAACATTACATTTTAAAAAGGTGGAACTAAGAATACTTCAACGATGAAGAGCATTATGCTATTATTTGTGATATTGTTGGTAATGCATGCGAAATAGATTTTTTGAACAGAAAAAGTCTTCGTTCTTGCCATTTCCGTATTTTAGCGTACGGAAGTGAAATTCTACTCGTATACCGTACAAAACAACGAATCACCGCATGAATATGGAAATTTCCGTACATCTGGCAACACTGGTTAAGATGTAGAACTGCTTTCCACAATTCGCCGCTGATATTACTGCGAGTCTGCCATCCAGTGTCCACGTAAAATAGTACACGTATTTACCAGCAGGCAGTTTATTCGAAGTTTAAATTAGCGATGTGGCACAGCAGCTCGCATTCGAGGTTATTCTTAATAGTGACATATTTATATTTGTAAGAAATTCATAACGATAATTGATCAATGCATCGTTATCTAGACTTCAGATGTGGCTATGGAAGTATACAGAATGAGGTATTTCGAAAATGTTGAAGTAACCCTTTCAGACGCGATTCAATTTATAACTGCATGTGTTTCAAATAACACTTTTTTATGCATGCCGTACTTAAGGCGGCTCAATGCTTGTTTAGAAGTCAAAACCAATGGGATGCAGGTTTAATGTTTGGCTGTAGTCACGTGAACTATTCTTAGCGTAAAACAGTAGCACGGTTTAAGTATATGTAACTCGCAGGGCAAAGAGAGGTATTATTTTTACTGAAAGTAATAAACTTGAGCAACTATGATAGTCGAACATACCTCCCTGCTTATTATTACAATGCAATGGAGTGGAGAGGTTTCAGCAGCTCGCAACAACGGGGTCTTGAGAACTAATGATGATGAAGCGAGGTGAATAAGGAGCAACCCCAGAATACAGGGGGGAGGGGGAATATCCCTGGGAAAACCCGCAGACCAGCGGCATCGTCCGGCACGATTCCCACATGCGAGAATCCGGGAGTAACCCGGCCGGGGAGTCCCACCGTGGGTCGAACCCGTTTCGCCTAGGTGGGAGGCGAATGCTTATAGCCGCTACATCTCCGCGGTCCCACACAGCAATGCACTGTGGAGAAATAATATAATTCTGTTTTTAGCTAAATGAAAAGTTGGTAAGAAGTGTGACTGATGAATGTTACATTCTGTGCGAAAGTGACCATAATTCTACTTACAGTCTCGTATATAAAGGCTGTTCACGGTAAACTGAGCACTTAGCACTTTTGAAACTACGTGTATGCATACTGTGTATTCTTCCACTCTATCCAAAATTTACTTTATCATGAGCCTGATCACGTTATTTATGCATAGGTCAAGTGAAACTGTAAAGTTATTATAAAAAGTAAATCTTTAGCGAATTTGCTAATTTTTATACCTAGATGCAATGAAAAACAGAAAGCGAAATAAATAATTTCAGTATTTATAAATATTTACCTAACAATTTTAATTCAACATTTAAACATAGAACTACTTTCCTTCCGTCGTTACCAACTTTTCTAGACGCATACAACTCACTTCGTCTGTTGAAATATATGCAGGTAGCAGTGCCATTTTTCAAATGTTGATTTCAAAAGTGCTCAATTAACTGTGAGGAGCCTATAATTCGTTACCTAAAAATAATTTTGTTTCCTCCTTGCTCCCTTCAGCCATTCACTTGGTGGGAAGGGGGGGAGGGATTGACCTCCCCAATTTCGATGCCCATGTCATTACGACTAATTAATTCATTATTAATTTGGCCTCTCGAAATAGCAAGATGGAGATGATCAGGTTTTTCGAGATGGAACTGTTTTAGGAGATATTCTGTCACCTGAATGCCGCCATCCTTCGTATATCCTTGCCCCATTGCTCTTGCGGCCTTCCTTTAGGTCTTTGATGTTCTCTTGAACTCCATCACTCTACTACAAGCATTGTCCAGCTCACTCTTTATAGGAATATGTCCTGCCGACCGCAGTTTCAAGACAGATACCCTTTCGATCGTTTCTGTCAGTGATCCTTTGTCACCCGTTCTTTTATTGTCTCTCCTTGTAATCAAACAAAGACCTCACCTCTTCGGACAGGTGTAAAGTTTCTTTTAGTGAATTCATTCATAGTGCAAGTCTCACGTCTGTAACTTATTATGTGTAAAATACATTGTTCAGTCATTGATTACAAAATAAGTGTTTTCGCTGTTCACACAGCGAGTGCTGCGGACTTTGTGTGGCATCGCCTGAATTCAACAGAGTTACATGAGGACTGCATTAAATATTATGAAGTCCGCACTAACACCGGCGACGTAATATTACGTCAGAAGCACTCAAATGAACAGATTGTATTGCATATTATTTTACGTAAGAAATAATGATTGGTTGTATAAGTGTGTCCAGTGAGGTGCGAGACAATAGTATGGTGTTCCATAGGAATAGAAAGGCCAACCGGCGTTCGTGTAGTGGTAAATACACACTTCTAGGTGATGTTGAATGCGTCTAAATTTGTACCGTTACGTAGGGTGTGCGATTTTGCAATATATCGATCACAGAACAATATTTCTGAAATATCGCAAATAATACATGGTTCAACAGTGTAGAGAAATACATCGCTTATCGCGATATTAGTGATATGCTAATGTTGGCAACATGACATATTGGCGAATATGCGGTGTTGGCGATATGTCATCATCGATATCCTATACTCTCTGGGAGCGACACATCGCAGTGATACCGAGAAGATCGGCATGTTTCGAAACGATATTAAAAAGTGAGGGTATGTGGCAGAATCGTAAGAGGACTTGGGCGGGAAGCCGAGCGAGCAGCAGGATCGCGCAACAGAGATGGTAGCGCGCCTCGCCAACTGGCGGGCGGTAGCCATTGGCGTAACACGACACCGTCCTCAAATACCGGCCCACGGCAAGGCAAACACAACACGTTTGGGAGGAGCCTGGTCTGGCTATTTGACTTTCACACCCTCGCACACCTGGGCTTACTCAAACACCCCCTCCCACGACCCTCGTCAACGTCTCGTGACGTCACCCACACACTCCCCAGCGCTGCCAAGTCGAGCGTGGTGGCCATCAATTAACTACTCGCTCGACAGAGTAACAACAACAGCGAGGGCTGAGAAAGCACTAACTACAGATGATTAGACCGATTTCCGTCTTCTGGCAAGGTTGGAACCAGAACAGGGGGTCGCAGGGGTAACGAACCCTTCACCTTCCCGCCCAAAATCCTCACATTGACATGAAACTGTCCTGTGCATTTTATTAACACTGAAATGAAATAACATCATTATTGTTTTAAATGCTTATTTTATTTAATTAATAAATCAACCGGATTTCTGCATGTGGGAATCATGCCGGACGATGTCGCTGGTCAGCGAGTTTTCTTGGGGATATCCTGTTTCCCCCGCCCTTGCATTCCGGCGCTGCTCCATACTCACCTCACTTCACCCTGTTATGAGTCATTATAGGTGGACAAGCCTTGCGAACAACAGCGACGCGTTGGTATCCAGGCCAGGCGAAGAATCCCAAACACATTACAGCAATAATAGTTTATAAACCACGCCAGCGAAGCGCCAGCGGAGCTCCCCTCCCGGCGGCGCGGTATTCGGGACAATTACGCCACCAGAAACTATATAATACGGCAACACTTTGCAAGCGCGGTCTGTCCGCCTGTGGACCCACACCGAGGTGAAGCCATCAAGATGCAGCTTGGCGTGCCGCTCGTCGCTTTCCGACTCACCACTCAGCCTACGGCGATGTATCATTCAGGTTAGTCGTATATTGTAATTGATTATGACCACCTTCACCAATTGCTTATAATTACTGTAACTCACAAAAAGTGTATTAAACATCTGTTCTGTCTCCATAATTAACTTCAGTTCTTCCCTCATAATAGTATAAACCTTCCATAGTCCCTAGACACAAGTACAAAATATTAGAAACATAACAATCCTCACCAAGATACTAATTAATTGTATTAAGTATTATTACCTCGCGCCATTACTATTACAATCTAATTGGAAAGTCCCCACCTTGTTCATGTTGCCAGAGGCTGATTCTAGGAGGCGGTTAACGACGGTCGGACACACCCTTCTTCCGTGGTCTTCTCGTTCCAGTGGTCCTACGACAAAAGACGCCGCTCCCGATGTTACGCTGGCCTATATCGGGCGCGTTGTTTCATATTTTCGGTCCCGTTTGTTGGCCTGTGGAGGGGGTTTCTGCAAATGTCTTTCGCAAGGTGTTATTGCAATCACACTCGTGCCCTGGTTCAATGTTTGAAGGTGTGATCAGGCAGGCCGTTCAGCTAAGGCCCGGTCACTTCATAACTGTCTGTTTACGGTTGAATTTTTCAATATTCCCGCTCTTTAATGAGTGGTTGAAATACTTTGTCTAACTTACATATTAGCAGCAATACTACGTCACAAGAAGTTGTACAAACGCCTCAAAGCACTAACTTACATAAATGATGTTCTAACTTAAAATCCTCTCCACGTTGTTTTGGCAGTGCTACTGGCAAAACGGAAGTGCTGTGTTGCAACACGGAAGCTAGCTACTGTGCAGCTGACATAAGCACTCTAACTCTTAGTCCCTTTGTGGACAAAACTTGCACCTTCTACCCAAGGGCATACGCAAGGGGTGCGATCTGAGCGATCGCCTTCGCTGAGAATTCAAAATTTTCTATAGTTATAATGTACCAGTTAAATCAAATGTTGAAGTTTGCCGGCCGAATTTATAAACTTATTTTCACATTCTGGCTCAAAAATAAAGTAGTGTCAGACGAATACCCATGATTTCGTCGTGAAATAATATTAATTACTGCTAAATTTTAACAATAGAATTAAAAAATTTCCCGGGGAAGAAACTTCCAGACACCAACAATTTTGATAGCACTCCACCTCTTCCCCCCTTTTTTTTCTCCTACTCGTTCTTGCCACCTCCAAAAAATGGGCCTGTGTACACCACTGCTTTTACCATTGAATATAAAAAAAATCTTACATACGGAACGGAGCGAGCCATTAGAGAATTTATCCGCGTTTCTAGGAACTGGTTTACTGGCTTGGCACAAGGTATATCTGCAATTATTTCCGTTTGCCGTTGCACCATCGTGCGACAAGCCTATTAACTTAGGTTAGTCATCGCTCCTTCTCTTCCCCCATCCCCAGCACACTTAAGTGGCGCGTATTCAACAGTTTCGCATCGTAAAACGATCTAGGGCTCAATAATGGCAAGTGACTCGTGTCCTCGCCAGTAGGGGACATTCAAGGGTAAATAATGTGCCCTTGCTGTGAATTCAGGCAGCGACAATGTGAGGTCACATCCAGGATGCACTTTTCAAGAGCACGAAGCCAGATAAGGGCCCTTTAACTGGTGAATTCAAACACGGTCCGTGATTGCAGCCACAAGATTCGGAGCCCGCTGTGGTCAGGCCCCGCCGTCTTCATCCATTGTGTGCAACCCTGTAAAACTAAAACAAGACTGCAGAAACCATGTTTCACAACACTCTATATGCTATTCGCGGTAAAGTGAGCACTTTTTTAAGCCCTCTCATTTGGAATAATAGTCAATAAATATATTTTATTGTAGACTGAAACGTTAACTTTCGAGTCCGGTGAAATATATACACTGTGATTATTACTTACATGGCAATATATATATATTTCATAAAGTGGTGGAAGGATAAAAAAAAGTTACTGATAAGAAAAAGTAACAAGGGCCTAAAAAATACTCACTTTATCGTGAACAGTCTATATAACAGTTCACTGGTTTCGCTTTATAATTAGTGCCAGAAGCATAAGTTGTCTTACAATTCAGCTGGTAAGGACACTTAACTGNTTCACTGGTTTCGCTTTATAATTAGTGCCAGAAGCATAAGTTGTCTTACAATTCAGCTGGTAAGGACACTTAACTGGCTACGTGCCCTTAAAAAATGCATATACAAGTAAGGGCTGTTCCAATTCGAACGAAGGGCATGAATGCACGCTCAAATGTTGTCTCCTTTCGCCAAGGGCACAAGCGACCTCACCTTCACGTGCCCTTCACTGTAAGTTCAATTTTTCAGTTGTTTCTAACAGTTTCTCATCTTTTTCCTGCCATTCGCTGGACACTGTTGTTTGTGCACAAACCGGGGCAATATAAGAAAAAAAATTCCGTATAATTAATTGATTGTTTTCGTACATGCGTTGCATATTGCGAAACGACGACGGATGTTCGAAATTAAGCCCACTACTTCACGAAGGGATCAGGGGATTGTGGGGAATTATGGGTACTGGAAGGGTCAACGGCAAGTGAGCGAGGACACGTTGAAGTGAACTGGAACATAACAAAATGTTTAATTCACGGTCATTCCAACTTTTCTGAAGCTCTGCCATTGTTCTACTTTCACGCTTTTCCTCCGCCTCATGCAAACAGAGATTAACCAAGGCTGGTATCCATAGTAACTTTTGCGATGGAGATGCGCGCCACATTCGGTACGCATCTTGTTTTGGCAGGAAAACGAGATTCTTCAACGATTAGCCCGTTGTTTGGATGTTGGTTAGAGTTGCGGGCACTCTCAAAGTTACGAGAGGTCTTGCTTGACCTACCCTAAACGACTCGCATCCCGTTAGCCTCTCATTGTACTTGTAAAAATGGGGCACCCCTTACATTGTTTCAATAATTAAGGTACAATGCACTGGCAGATACAATTGTTTTTAAGTGGGGACACACTGTTCTTGATTTACACAACTGGAGGGGTGGAAAATATTACAGAAAATTAGGAAACTTGCCTCAAAAACCGACGGATTATGTACGATTATATTTATCTGTTACTAGCTCGTCTTATCATAGTTTGATGCAGCATAATATCTAATGGCTACCAAGTAAATATGTTTAAACAATCTCCGAGAAATTGGGTATAGAACTAGTATCATAGATATTTCTATGTTTACGGGTATATTTTTTGTAAGAAAGGAACTTTCACGAATTCCATAGAACTATCTGTAAAATCTGTAATTTATTTTCGTTGTTTGGGCTGCTAATAAAGTATTTTGGAGGAAAATGATATAAGTTCCGTCGTGTTAGAGTTGCAAGAAGTGTAATGTTAAAACTCAAATTTTTTTTCTGGATTGGGATTTTAACATACATCAAAATATTTTAAACTTGCTGCCATAACCCTCTATCNAACTCAAATTTTTTTTCTGGATTGGGATTTTAACATACATCAAAATATTTTAAACTTGCTGCCATAACCCTCTATCATAAACACGACTACCAAGCACATCTTGCCAAAACATCAGAATTTCCACTAAATTAAATATTCCATGTTTGCTATTACTATTCATATTTTTAATTATTGCCATTTTTTGTAGGTTTTCGTGTTTTTTTATTTTTATTTTTTATTTTAAAGTATANTATTCATATTTTTAATTATTGCCATTTTTTGTAGGTTTTCGTGTTTTTTTATTTTTATTTTTTATTTTAAAGTATAAATTTTGTAATTTTACGTCACAGTAGAGAAAATAATACCTCAGCAGAACATATAAAACAAATGGTGAAATATTTCATACGCACATTTATGTTTCATTTTCCGTCATTACCGACTTTAGTACCAAACACATTAATTTACAAATATATTTAACAACGCATGTGCTCTTCGGCGAATCAATTTCAGTTGAAACCTTGTTGCTAACTGCCTATACCTGGAAATGTGCTTTGTATTTTTAGCCTCGCACGCAGGGCTCAGCAAATCATCGGATCTCAAAACGCCTCGCGAAAGAGGGACTCACAAACTTCGTTCATGAATTCAAGCTCGGTTTACGAGATATTTAAGAAACCCTTAAGAGAGAGTCCCCTCTTTTACGCGAGGAGTTTGCGAAACCGCAAACAAAATGTTTAAGAACGCCACCCTAGTCTAGAAAATTACACCATAGGGACAACGCACCGCATTTGTGCTCACTCAGTTTAATAATCTTTTGCATGAGAACTATTTCTTACTGGGTATTGCCAACACACCTATTTCGTTTCTGTTTTAATTCGTGTTAATTATGAATGAAACATGATGATATATAGATGAAATGTACGTAAAAGTTAAATTTAACAAAAAATGAATGCATTTTATTTTGACAGAATTATGAAACGGTTGTGATGTATGACATATTTAGGAAACAACCAGAAACCTCGCACATGGGTTTGATTCAAAGAGTGCGAAGATACCGCGAATAGACTGCGGTATAAATGTTTCCCAGCCAGTACTTTAACCCTTTCAGATCTACATTAATTTATCGTTTCACGAGTTGCAAATAACACATTTTTGGATGTGTGCTCGTTTGATCACAACCAGTAAGCTCTCGACTGTAGTAATATGAACCATTCAATAACCTAGAACAGCAGCACTGTTTGTTGATCAGTTTCTGACAGGGACGATCATTGGGTGAGTGAGTGAATGAATAGACTTGGGAGGCTCTTAACAGCGAGGTCTTGAGAAGGCATTGAGTCTCGCAGCGTACAGCATCTACCGAAAATAACCGTCCTGCGTACAGGAAATAAGATATCCTTCGCATAGACTAAAGGTGAGATAGACCGGTTATTCGTCCCCTGCACATGTACCTGACATTAACCTACCCCAAAACAACACAACTGCTAAAGTCACATGGTCAACAGTGATAAACGTGTTTGTTTGTATCTCAATTTTCAAAAGACAATCACCTATATATGAATAAAATACTTTTATCAATTTGAATTTAATGAAACTGCATTACAAATTGGTTAGAAGAAGTATACATCTCGTACATTTTAAAGCATTTGTTTACTAATCAGTGTTCTAACCTCAAATCCAATCCATGCCGTGTTTTGCTATCCTACGTGTTGGCAGGTGAGCAGTTCAGTGTTGGGACACGGCGACTGGTTGTGCGCAGCCAGCGAGATCGCTCTACCTCATCTTTAGTCTATCATCCTTCCCGTGTATTACGCACTCTCTTCTGTCAACTGGGTCTGCATGGGTTCAGATGTTTCTACTCACACTGGAACTGCAGTTACAACCCTAAAAATTGATAAGTAGTTCGTGGTTTTATAACAGCTCCCGTAAATATTANTCACACTGGAACTGCAGTTACAACCCTAAAAATTGATAAGTAGTTCGTGGTTTTATAACAGCTCCCGTAAATATTAGCACGTTTATTTTTTCTCTCTCCTCTTTCGGCTTGCGACGTAATCAATCGAGTGGTGTATCTCGGACGGCCACGACTTTACATACCGACATTGACTACATTGTGTAAGAAATGATCTCACACGATTGATGAATACCACTTCTGCTACTGTTCCTACATTTAAAGAAGCAGGTAATGGTGCCGCAATTTCATTCCTAGCGCTGAAATGTCTCTCGATCTCGCTGGTTGAGATAATAATCGTAGATACGTTGACGCGTGACGGGTACAGGGGATAGGCAGTGCGCTGTATTCATACCCTGCTATAGTTAGCAAGGGCAANTCGCTGGTTGAGATAATAATCGTAGATACGTTGACGCGTGACGGGTACAGGGGATAGGCAGTGCGCTGTATTCATACCCTGCTATAGTTAGCAAGGGCAACGAAAATTCCGGGAAGAACCTAATTCGAGAAAAACAGGGAAAGTCCCGAGAAGTAGTTGATGCGGCCCTCAGCGAAGGAATCAAGGGAACCCCCTACGAGAATTACTGCCAACACAGCTTACAGGAATCCCCGAAAACGTCCTGCCGCACCCCTCCCTCCTCCCCAGTTGGAGTGCAAGACGCTGACGAGACACGAAATCTTACACAAANGTCTCTCGATCTCGCTGGTTGAGATAATAATCGTAGATACGTTGACGCGTGACGGGTACAGGGGATAGGCAGTGCACTGTATTCATACCCTGCTATAGTTAGCAAGGGCAGACAGGTGACAACGAAAATTCCGGGAAGAACCTAATTCGAGAAAAACAGGGAAAGTCCCGAGAAGTAGTTGATGCGGCCCTCAGCGAAGGAATCAAGGGAACCCCCTACGAGAATTACTGCCAACACAGCTTACAGGAATCCCCAAAAACGTCCTGCCGCACCCCTCCCTCCTCCCCAGTTGGAGTGCAAGACGCTGACGAGACACGAAATCTTACACAAAAAATGTGCGAGGTACACTGGGGAATTCCCGATTTCTCTCGCGACAAACTGCTGACAGCCAACTTGAATATAGCGGGAGACGGGTTAAAGTCAGGNGGGAATTCCCGATTTCTCTCGCGACAAACTGCTGACAGCCAACTTGAATATAGCGGGAGACGGGTTAAAGTCAGGCGTAACCGAGGAAAGGAAAGCAGTTGTAATCAGTCGTTGACGAGGAGTTGTTCTGCAGCTGCGATGCGAGACAGAGAAGGCAGTTAGGCGAGCAGTCAGTCAGTCGTAATCAGTTGTTCACGATGAGTTTTTCAGCCGCGATGCGAGGCGAAGAAGGCATTTAGGGCAAGAGGCAGTCGTATCACCAGGCCGGAGTTCGGACCTTGCCCATGCAGTAATGAACAATCTGTTGTTNATTTAGGGCAAGAGGCAGTCGTATCACCAGGCCGGAGTTCGGACCTTGCCCATGCAGTAATGAACAATCTGTTGTGACGTCACTGACGAGAGAACCCAGGAACAGCCGAAACTTCATGTGTAAATTCCCGAGACAAACCCAGTAAAAGTGCCGAAAATGCATGAGTTCATTTCCGAAAATGTAGTGGCAGTTTCCGCGGTGGGAATTCAGAAACGCGAGCCGGAAGCAGGGCGAGGAGACGCGCTCTCCAACCAGTAACGCCAGCCGGGGTCGCAGGGAAAGNTCAGAAACGCGAGCCGGAAGCAGGGCGAGGAGACGCGCTCTCCAACCAGTAACGCCAGCCGGGGTCGCAGGGAAAGTACAAGTCACAGGAAACCAGTCCCGGACTTCCGAGAGAGTCAGTCGAAGCCGCAGGAAGAAGTCAACTTAGCACAGCACGCCAACGAGAGCCAGTCCGAGGGCCTGAACCAGGGCCACCCAACTCACCATGCCTCAGCTACCAGCGAAGACAACTCACCAAAAGCCGCAGTCACAGATAAGTAGAGAAACGTCTCCCTTCAACAACCTTCCCCGACGCATAGTATTCAGCCCACCAGCCC
>NQII01004045.1:134380-226859 GCA_002778355.1 Clitarchus hookeri
GGGGGGGGGGGGGCACTTGATCCATCCCGTGCGCACGCCTATAATAGTTTTCCCAGATAATTTATTTACTGAGATGCGCGTATACGCGCAAATACTCACTGTACAGGGGCCGCGGTGGCTGAGCGGATAAACTGTTTGCCTCCCACCAAAGCCAACCGGGTTCAATCCCCGGCCGAGTCAGTCCCGTATTTTCGCAAGTGGGAATCGTGCCGGACGATGCCGCTGGTCGGCGGGTTTTCTCGGGATCTCTCGTTTTCCCCGCTCTTTCATTCCGGCGCTCCTCCATCCTCACCTCATTTCACCCTCATTGGCTCTCAAGACCTCGCTATTAAGAGCCGCGCAAATCTCTCAACTCAACAACTGATTGCACTATACGCAGAATACAGAGGCGAAACAGCTGTTTATACCACGAACTGCAGTCGCACACTCCAGAAAAATGGCGTCAATGATCAGCAAAACGTTTGAATTCCGCTCGTCTATTCGCAGTTTCTTCATATTTTTTTTAATAGAACCTTTGAAAAATCACCCTAGTATGACATGTTTAGTTGTTTCCTAAATATTTCATGTATCACAAGCGTTTCTAGTTGTGTTAACATAAAAATCCTTTTGTTAAATCAACCTTTTACTTATATTTGATACATAAATTACATTTATAATTTATATGAATAAAAATTGAGACGAAACGGGTGTGTTGGTAATACCTAGTAATAAATAGTTCTCATGCAAGGTATTATTGATATGAGTCCGCACGAATGCGGTGCGTTGTCCGTTTGCTGTAATTTTCTAGACTCGGTTAAGCGTTGTTTGCATCAGGCGGAGGACCATCCTGAAAGTAGAACTTTAACAGGGCTTCAGAAAAGTGCGAAGTAATCGCGAATGGACAACGCATCATGCTGCAGGCCGGCTAGTAAGGAATATTTACGCGGTGTACAACCAAGGGGTGGCCTTGTCTCTGGATGTGCATGATAAAATGACGAAGCCTGCCCGCCATGTCGTCACCCCCAAAACATTTGAAACCTAACCTGTCGAAAAATTAAGATGAAACTACTGTACCAGAGCATGCTGATATTAAGCCTGCATGTTTAGCTTCATTAGCTTTTTTTTGTTTAACTTTTCCACATTTTACATGCATTAAATACAAAAAACCTGCCTCAATATTTTCAGTGTTTTGGATGTCACACACTGGCGATGGATGGAAAGTGAAGCTGCAACGATGTCGGTTTTCAGAGCCCCCCGCAGCCAATAAGCGACCGGCTGCGCAAACGTGAAAGGGACCTGAGCGTTATTGTGCTTCTGCGTATTTGCCTATTTTGTNGGGGGGGGGGGGGTGATGCGAGTGGGACGTTGAAAGGGTGCCGATGGTACGGTAATGAAAGCTTGCATCAAGGCGACTCGCCTTCTGCGGAACTTGCAGCGGTGAACTGGAACGGAGTTAAGGTGTGGGGCGTGGGCAGAGAGAAAGGAGGGGATTATCTGGAGATGTGAGACGCGCCGGTGGCAGTGGCGAGGATTTTTACTTCCCGGAATGAAGTAATTACTTCATCCAATGGCGACGCGAAAACGGCGGCGTTGTTTTCATTAGCTTAAGAGTTGAAGGGGCTTGGTTCTTGGCAAGGGGAGGGGGCGTAAGCTCTGCCGATGCAGGTGGCGCTCGCGTTTCTGCGCGGCGGCCGGCTTTTTTTTTATATATATTCTTACCGCCGCTAGCCACCTAGCGCTTCGACGACGACCGCTCGCGGCGTGCCACGTCAACAGGCGCCAGTCACCGCCGGGGCGGCGCGGCGTGCCAACATGTTACTCTTGCGAGTAAACTTTTCTCTTTGGCTGTCCAAAACACTTTGAGTAAATGTTTTACTCGCTCTTGGCAGTGTCCCAAAACTGCAGAGTAATTACTCTGAGCATCTTGCCAGAGCAACTTTTACACACACTATTTCAGCAAGTAACGAGGGGTAAACTGAAAATGGCAAAAAGTTTAGCAGAATTAAACAAATCTAAAGGAAACGTAAACATTATGTTTACAGACACACACGGGAAAATTACAAATGACAAGTGATAAAATTAGTATTTTTATTTAAAAGTTAACTTTTATAAAGGTTATATTTTTATACGTAATGTTTATGGTTACTATATCGAAAGTAACGCTGTTTATGCATATAGGTAATTAATGTTTTGAAAAAGAAAGAATTTCGGTTAAGGGACAAATATAATTTGTAATTTACATTGGTTGCTTAATCAGTACATATTTGTAAACACAGAACGCTATTTAAGTCATGCTCGTTCCGAAACCACGGTTGCTTTCGCTTTCCTCGACTGTTACTCTCTGTTACTTTACTCTACCCTCGGAGTAACGTTTTGGAACGCCGCCCGGGGAGACAGTGGACAGCACATGCCAGGTGCGCAGTTGCCAACCTCCGTGTCCCGACACTGCACTTCCCTTCCGTAACTACAACTGTCAGAACTACGCGACTTCGGCTATTGCACACTTCCCACATAAACACGGGCTTTCAAATGTGAGGCGGAGAGCCTTGGGCGGCTCTTAACAACGAGGTGTTGAGAGCCGATCAGGGCGAAGCTAGGTGAATGTGAAACAGCGTCGGAACGTCAGGGCGGGGGAAACGGGAGATCCCCGAGAAAATACGCTGACCAGCGGCATCGTCCGGCACGATTCTCAAATGATAAAATCCGGGAGCGGCCCTGCAGGGAATCAATCGAACTCAAATCGCCTTGGCGGAAGGCGAGCACTCTAGCCGCTACACCAACCGCGGTCCCGCGCTTTTAAATATTGACACACTTCCCTGGCCGAGTTTCAACGCAAACGTGAGAATAAATTCAAGCTATGCTATTTGTTTTAATACAAAGCCTAAAGTCTGTCGAGAAACATTACAAGTCACTGTTTCAAGATGTAGTTTTGACGTATCTGTGGGTAAATCGTGAGCCGTGGGCAGTAAACGAAAATCTGTCTTCTTCATCTTAAGTCTATGGTCGCCGGTATTTGCCAATGGTATTTGGAAACCGCTATGAAAAATTGTAAATTCATTTAGTCACCTAAACACCAGTTTGTTTGAACCCCAATGAGAGGCTGTAGTGACTACGGCTTTACTTTGCAGAGCCCGAAAATCCCAAATCAAGCACTTCAATAAATTAGGCATGCAAATTCCACGTTTTTATTTGTCGTTAGTTACACTTTTAGAAAATTGTAACTCTTCAGTACTTTTGACTCCCTCTCAATTACACAGATCCAATAACACATGTCTAAAATGTATTAAGCATTTATTATAGAGATTTATTCTTCGACGAGGCATAGTATATCACACAATTAATGATGGAATAATTTCAATATATTAATGAAGTACCTTTAAATTTTTAGTATGTAGAATAAATGGAAATTCATTATTTATTACCTTCATGGAATGACAACAGAAGCGATTTTTTTTACAAGAAGTCAACAATAATTGTAACTAAAATATAATTAAATAGTGTTTTTTGCCAGGTGTTGGCAAGCAGTTTCTAGTTCTACAAAAGATAGTTTAAAGTGCACCTCATTTTAAAAATGTGTGATTTTTGTTAGCACTGCTTACGGAATACTTGTGAGATTCAGGGAAAAAAAAACACATGCACGCACGTGTGCTGGCACGAAAACACATAAGTCTTTTTCAAGAGACATCAACTTCAATTTATGAATTTATTCAGCTAGTTAAAGTAAGATATTTTATGTTTTGGCGGTCCAGTTTTCTGCCCTCCGCTTTTAAGACAGATGTAATTGCAAAAAATATATAATCCAATATGACGTCCAACTCTCCCTCTTGAAGAGAGTGGAACTGGTGTTGCGTTGTGTCCCAGTCTGGGACAGGGTTGGATGGAGTACCCGGTCAAGGCGACCTCTAACTCCTGCCTTAGAAGGCCTAAATGCTGTTCACGGTAAAGTGAGCACTTTTGAAAGCCTTCTTTAAGATCTGCTTGTATGCACGTGTATTCTTCTGCCATATGTAAAATTAACACCGCCATGGGCCTGCTCACATTATTCATTCATTGGTCGAGTAGAACTGTAAAATAGTAAATATTTTACCATTTTTATTATTCATACACTTATATGTATTAAAATACATAAATTAAAAACAAATAATTTCAGTATTCTCAATTGCTTTCCTAACACTTTCAATTCAGTGTCAAGACATGGAACTACTTTCGCTCCGTCGTTACCAACTTAAGATGGCGCATTGCCAGTCAGTGCGCCCGTTAAAATGCATGCAGGAACGGGCAGTGACATTTTTCATTGGTTGGTTTCAAAAGTGCTCACGTTATCGTAAACAACCTTTCCCTAGTTCTGTACGTGCGCCAACGGCTACCCATCCCAGTACTGTTGATGTCCTTGGCTGTTGAACCACGGCTTTCCGAAAACCACCAGGTTGCCAGCGCGATATGGCCCGCAGCAGTGAAAAGAGTGGAGCAGCGATGGAAAACAGCGATGAGGTAATTGGCAGCACTCCGATAAAATCTACCAGACAACGGCAACGTTGACCACGGCGGAAATACATGTCTGGTTTTGCCGGGAATATGGGATCCGGTTCCCTTGTGGGAGTGAGGGGCAGTACTAGGGCGAATGTACAAGTAATACACACTTTATTACCAGCTAACACTTCAAAATAAAACAAAAAAGTATTATTTAACAAAAAAAATCGACTACAACAAAAAGTGTATATGTAGGCACTACTATAATTTATAGATAGCATGTTGAACTAAAACGTGAGAAATAAGTCTCGAATTTATTAAAGTTACCATAAAAAAGTATTTAGACATTTTCGTACATCAAATTATAAATAGTAAGCTATATTTAATGTAACTACTTGTGTGCGTATAGTGCACGCAACAAATAATTGGTATTTTATTTGCACTATGCCAGAGTCGGGGGTCTTAAGTTAGCTTACGACTGACTTAAACCGTATTGATACACGTATCTCATTCAAACAGCGCGTCAACCTGAGTTCAAATCCAGAATTCATTTTTGGGAGCTTTAACAACTTCTATTTTATAGGCCACCACTACTGCAACAAAACTGTAATGACCTTTTAGAAAAAAAACCTATTTGAAACGACACGAATTTTCGTACAGCTAAAGCTATGTCTTATGTAAACCAATTTTAAAATCTCGTTTTAATCGTGCGGTTTCAATTCGGGCAATGTCTATACCCAAACATATAGATATATATACACTTTTAAAATGAACACACCTACTTAACTTTAAAGTTTTTTTTGCTGTAAAATACTTCATTAACGAGTGT
Source organism: Clitarchus hookeri (assembly GCA_002778355.1). Lineage (NCBI taxonomy): Eukaryota > Metazoa > Arthropoda > Insecta > Phasmatodea > Phasmatidae > Clitarchus > Clitarchus hookeri. The sequence continues at coordinate 139,659 of NQII01004045.1, forward strand.
GTCTACTTATCCCATACAGTTTTTAAACTACACCAGCAATGGAATTTTAAATATTTAGACCACACAACGTAAATGTTTAACTTGGACTCATATTTACAACCTTTTTTTAAACAATCTACCTGGTGAATTATATATAGTTCTTGAATTTTAAATTTGCTTCATTATAATTTAAATGGTTTATTAATGTCCACGGAGGTATTCATAAGGTACTATTTTGTATACTGTACTATAGTAATATGAATATATATTTGCTCGAAGGATCCATTGCACAAATTAAAAAGCATACCTTTCTGTATCTTAAAAATACATAAAATAAGTAGAAGTAAAATCTTGCATTGGTCCCTGCTGGTGTGGAATGCTGCAAGACAAATTCGCACCAGGTCCTGTAACCTGGCTTATCTGCGTCGAACTTTACTCAGAAGAGTACTGTAATAACGTGGCAGAAACGGCTTACTGAGAACGTCTGGTTGGAGCAAGAAGGGCATAACAGGAACTGAACACTGTTGGTACAAAAACGACCAGAAGTGGCGAAGCTCCCGACGCAGTGTTTCTTAGACATAGATTCAGATCACTTTTAGTGCAGTTCTTAATACTGAATAATCATAATGCGTGTCCTTGGGAAAAACAAGCAGATAAAACGAAATATTGCAATCAGTAGTTTAAATTAAATAGATAAATTTGAAATACGCCTAACACTGTTTAAGCTTTAAATTATTTGCATGATATTATCTGCAGTTTATTTTTACTTAACTACATACACAAAAACAACACTTATCTCAGTGTTGTTAGATAATTAATTTTCAATTACATAATTAATGCAATTTCAGTTAAATTTGTGTTTTTATAAACTATTGATCCAAATAATTATTTCAACTAAAAACATCTAAATTAAAACTCACAGAAAATAAATTACCCGATACTTATTACAAACAAAATATTTTACCTGCGACGTTCTGACGAGTTGCCGTGTACTGTACAGATTTGAGCAGAAAAAAAAATTGTAACTTGTAACAATTTTAAAACATACTTTTAATTTAATCCAAATATTCTTAAAAATGTTTAAGCGATACATTTGATCAAAACCGTTTAAACACCTGTTTTTAGAAAAATTGCTTTAATGTTTAGTATTCATGATAAATGTCCCTTACAAGTGTCGTTGCAAACAAAATAAAAAAAATCTCTTTGTGTGCAGTTGTTTAATTCAATGTAGACCTATATTTACAAGATTTTTAACAGAAATAGTTTATGACTCAAGAGAAGTTCTAACATTTGTAAAACTAATATGGCACAAATTTAGGCCTACGTTTTTTATTAAAACGTTACCGAGTTCTTTGTAAAGAATTTCGTGAACATTGAAAAATATAAACTAGCTTAGGTAGCGATTTACAACATATGTGCGAGTCGTTTACACGGTCAAAAACTACTTGTAATAATACGGTAATAAATAACAATATGAATGTTCCCATATTTCTTGCAAATTGTGTGTATGTTAAATATTTATTTTGAGAGTTGATTATATTTAACACATGTTTAATAATTTGTGTCCTAAGTGTGAATTTTATTGAAAAGTATTGTGAAACAAATAGATTTCGTTAAAATTCGTTCCAGCATGGAAGGTGGTGTGTCAAACATAACAGCATATGCTCGAAATGTCACGCGAATTTCCTTCCACCTTCAAAGGAAAGAGGCTTTTAAAATTCTTTGTTCACAGCTATAGAGAGCGATGTATTACAAAGGGGAATGATTCGGCTTAGAGTCTTGACTGAGGCAAAAATCTATCGGCTCTTAGTTTAACGTTCCAGTATCAGCGAATATATGTTACACCAAACGTATTCTATATTTCTGTGCTGGACTTTAGCGGTATTAGTGCATTAAAATGTCTTGTTTCTGAAAATGCGTTTACTGTTTGAATATTTTTATTAAAGGTATTATTTTGGCCTTCAAGATAGATAAATAGAACGTGACATTGTAGGTTGATAAGTGTCATTGGTTACTACAAGACTTTCTAGACTGTCTTTAATGACCAATTCCTTTTCCGTTACATTTGTATTCAGTTTAGCCAACGATTTGGTTTTTTCTTACTTGTTAATCGTTAAAACAAAAAAATATGGGTATTTGACAGCTATTAAAAATATAACATGAATCATAAATACGCTTCTATACGTTATCAGAATTATATTGCTGATTATTATAAGCTGAAGTGTATTTAGGCAGAATACGAAATAATAGATACATGTAGAAGCACCTTCATAACGCCTTTAGAAATTTTACTATCACATACATTTAGGCAAATTTAATGTTAAATCTCATCCTTGCATGTTTTCTTGGGTCGCCAAGCATTTCTTCTTCCTAGAGATGTATGTCGCACACTTGGAGCGATGCAGCTTCAGACTGAAGTACCTCCGAGTCGAGCGCGTAGTTTTGGTCAGTATAGAGCTACTAGCTTGTCTATGCGGTACCTATGATTGTAACGGGCGAGAGTTGTGGTCGTTTCTGCTCCCCTGGGGTAGCCTTCGTCGGGGCTTGACACATATCGGAGCTAGCCTTCTGCAGCTCGGGAACCCCACAAGTGTCATGAAAAGAAAGGAGGAGCACGGGATGGCCTGGAATGACCCAGTCAGAGGTTTTTTCTGACACTATGTCACATGTGTTTGGATTCGTGCTGGTAGTGGTTGAAAACTCGCACCCAGCACATTATCCACAATCGCAGCAATGCGAGCATGGAAAATAACATCAGTATTCGTTAGATCAACCTGATGTTCAAGTAATGGAAGTGACACACATGCTGGGAGATGGTGGATGTGGGACAATTTCTCACAATGCTCTGTGCAATAATCACCCGTAGTTTCTCTGGATAGCATTTGTAATGGCAATCATAATAAAATGAGCATGAATCTCGAGTAATCAACTATGAAAAACTACGACACCCATTGTGCATATTATAATAAACCCAATAATGGCTCAATGCTGGCGACTGGGTTCATACGTATATGTCGCTACTACCGATTTAATTATTAGTGAGGTATTCGTACTGGTGCGCGACGGCTCGCATACTGAGCCGTTGATGTTGCTGGAAAGATGACCGAACTTGATCATTTATATTTTAAAGGAAGTAAAAGTCGTAACAAAGTTTCCGTATAGGTGAACTGTTAGTGGAGTCTATAGTGATACATTCATGATGGGTGACCCCGAACGGTGCTAAGGCCTTAGTAGCAGTACGTTATTTTATCAGGAAGTAGGGAAGGAATCGGCTATGGCCTGTAGTGAGGAGCCATACTAGCATTCGCATGGAGAGACGTCGGGAAACCCTGAGAAACAGAAATAATAGACTGTTTGCCTCCCACCAAAGCCAACCGGGTTCAATACCCGGCCGAGACAGTCCCGGATTTTCGCAAGTGGGAATCGTGCTGAACGATGTCGCTAGTAGGCGGGTTTTCTCGGGATCTTCTGTTTCCCCCGTCATTTCATTCCGGCGCTGCTCCATTCTCACTTCAATCACCCTCAACGGCTCTCAAGACCTCGCTGTTAAGAGCCTCCCAAATCTCTTCACTCACTCACTCACTCTTTGGTCCTCAGGACAAAATGCTCACGGTTGTAGTTTTGTTACAATATAAATCAATTACTTAGTGGTTGAAATACGCAACGATCAACCAGCCCAAATGTTGGTTAACAGTAATAAACGTTGACAATGTCGGTGCAGTTTGGACCAATGGAAAAAATGTATGTGTGAGACGCACAATACTCAGAGACCCACATGAATTTAAAGATCTGGAATGCCTCAAGCTCATAGCCATATTTTCCATACTGCAACCTAAACTAGAGCCTGACTGCATATGCAAATATTATCCCCAAAAAATGTCTACTGTTGAGTCCTACGTCTGTTGGTATGGAGTCAAGCATAATAGTAAAAACAAAAACATTTTCCCTGATTTCTACAAATTTATTAACATTTTTATAATGTTAAACAACCTTCCAAAGTACCTTACATTCAGCATTTTATCCTGCAATAAACAGAATATGCGTTTCTCTTCTATTTTTACATTTCCATGATTTTTTTACTAATAACTTTTAAAAGGCTTAAAGATTAAAAAAATCTTTCTTTAGCTTCCATTGATGCGTACCACACCCAAGCAGGGCATAACAGCAGATACATTAAAAAAAATTTTAAAAACCGGCAGATAATTTTTATACCAATTTATGGTCTCGCATTAAAAATTACACAAAAAATTACAATTGATTAAATTTTTTCCTGAACAGTGAGCTACCAAAAGTTACCTTTTCAACATACAATTAAAACATTTTCTAAACAGAGTACCAACACCAAAATGTGTCCTTAAGGGTCAAAATAGAAACAGATACTTGTCTCACAATGCTGCCGGTCGCTGGGAATCATCTAACAGCGTTTGTGCCACATACTTTGGTTTAAATACAAGTCACTACCATCATACCGCAAAAAAATTGAAATTTACAACATCGCAATTACACAATAATTTATTTTTTAGCCGATGGTAAAACTTTTTATTAATGCACAATTGCGCGCTCTAGACTTGTACAATATTCTGGTAGCGCTGCACAATATGGCACCACTGCAGTTTCACGACGTCACGGCCTGGGATGAGCAGGCAGCGAACAACGCCGCGACGGGTTGTCAGTTTCAATCGTGTGGGAGCAAACGAAGCTTGTGCGTCAATCACGCCGGCTCCATTTGACAGGCGCCCCACTTCCATGCCGTGACACTGCAACGATAGCCCAGACGTCGACCAAGGTAGGCAAATATCCATTTCCACAGTGAAACTCACACTGCTTATTTCTCTAAAAGTAAGCGTTAATTTACATGATGTTATTAATTCTACGGGCGCGGCGTTGAAACGAGAGGTCCGTTTCTCGTGGAAACACAGAAGCTCCTCTCTCACACAGAATTATGTTTTTGTGGTGGCAAATGTAGACGACTCATTATAGCTTGCTTTGGGCAGCTGCAAGTGCGTAACAACTTCAAAATGTTAATCATTTTAGCACCACCATTCATAAATAGTCTTTGTCTAAAACTTATCTATTACGTTTTCCTCAAAAAGACTATCCGCAGATTTGTACATAACCTTACTTTGATTGCATGTTTTGCCGTTAAGGAATATTACTTCGTGAAATGCACACGTCGTTGTCACGGATATAGTAGTAATAACTCTCCAACAAACGACGTAGAAAGTTTTAATACATGTGAGCAGTGAATTCTTACGTAGAACCAACACCCTACACACATATTATACTTCTAATTAACCTGCTATTTTATGACATGTATTATTATACTTAAAAGATAACAAATAAGATGACTTCAGTTTCCATCAAACATTTGAAGAATAGACTGGTTCTAAAATATCTTTGATGTTTGGCGGACTCAGCCAATCAGAATCATGCACGACAAAAATAGAGGTCACCAATCTTTAAAATAACGAATAATTGCTGGAAACGAAATAAGGTTATGAAGATAATTAATTTATTTGGAAGATGTGAGCATGAATGCTATTTTAGACGAATACTGCACATAATATTAAGAACTCAGAGGCATTACATTTTATTTTGCAGGAAACATATCTAATAAATAGAATTTGAATTTAGTAAAGAAGTGAAAATAAATAACAACATTCGTTACATTTCTTGCTGTAATGGACTGCATGGAAACACATCAGCAGTATTTCGCTTTGAAAATAATTTACCGACAAATTTGATGGCTGTATTTTGTTTTCAAATATATTTGACAATAACATTTTAATACGTAATACGACTGTCGAAAATTTCCATTCAACATATTTGATGAAATAATCTTTAATATTGTTTCAAGAATTCAGAGGGGCGTATCTGAGTTAGTGAGGGATGGAGATCTTAATAGAAAATAAGAGAACTAAATTTTATTTTAAATTTTCTAACACAGCCATTATTTATAACATTAAAATTCCATTACTACGCTATATATTCTCAGTGAGCGCAATATTTAATATCTATCTCAATTCTGATGAAAGCCCTTATGCATGTATCTAAATTGGTTACAGTCACTTAATTCGCACTCATTATTTACACATATTTAATCAGTCTATTGTCGCGAGCAACCAGTTCAGTAGTTCCGCCCGCCAGCCTCTCTCTCCACAGTACCAATGCTCGCGGTCCGCAGACTTCACTTCCGCTGGTCACCCTTGTCGCCACTCGATGCTCTTCTGGCTCGTCGTCTTCACACGCCTGTCACTTAAGGTCGCGCACTCGTCCAAACTCTCAACTCTCAAAAACTCCCGGCTCGCAGAGGCCCGTCGCGGCTTTAACAGTCTCGATGGCCGTATATCTGGAATGTTCCCCGCATCCCGAGTTTTCCTGGGGACGGCAAGGACAATGAACCAGAACATTCTTTCACGATTACCGCATAAATTCAATCCGCTGGAGGTAAGGAGCGCACGAGTTGCGGTAGACTTGCTGCAGCGGCACGCAGTGAAACGCGTGGTGGAGGGCCTTTGAAAACCACCAAACACTCTCAGGTTATTTGCGTGACCTTCACACACTCCTTCGCTGTCGCGAGCAGGACGGGACGAGAAAAGCGACGAAGAGCAGCGGAACGTAACAATATGTTTGAAAATGTGTCACATTGTCGAACATTTTTACTGAGATGATCTAGTCTTAATTTTTATTTAGAAATTATTTTAAAAGTGACATACTGCTGTTGTGTTTCCTAGCAGTCTGTTACAGGAAGAAATGCAACGAATGTTGTGATTTATTTTCATTTCCTTACTAAATTAAAATTTTACTTATCAGACATTTCCTGCAAAATTAAATTTAAGGACTTTGAGTTATAATATTACTGTGAAATAACCAGTTCAAATAGTATTCGTGTGCAGAAGCTTCTACATAAATTATGTTCATAACCTTATTTCATTTCCAGCAATTGTTTGCAATTTTAAAACTATGTTATAGTTCAAACGGTTATTTTTGCCATGCTGAGCCCGTCAAATATATAAAAAAAGTAGAACCCGTCCAGTTTTAAAAATNCAGCAATTGTTTGCAATTTTAAAACTATGTTATAGTTCAAACGGTTATTTTTGCCATGCTGAGCCCGTCAAATATAAAAAAAAATGTAGAACCCGTCCAGTTTTAAAATTTTTTGATGGAAATTAGTGTCATCCAACTTTTCCAGACGCTAGAACCATCGAATTTGATTTGACCAACTTTATTTAAAGTGATCCGACGAAAAAAAATTGCAGCGTGATAGGGACTTAAACTTTAGTAGAATAAACCTAAAAAACAAGTCCACTTGCAGTAAATTACCTCCTTGCGTGAGGAAAGTTGATGGCCTCGGATTATCTTGATTAAGCATAATTTTATTTATAAAATTTCATGAACACACACTGTTTTAAAGAAGTGACTATTAAATAAAATAAGATATTTCTTGTATTCATCCAACAACTTCGCAACACTTCTGAATGCCACTCCATTTCCAAAACAAAAATTTCAAGAGTTTTTACAATTAATATTTTTCGCCTTGATTCTACTTTGCACAGTAATGTTCTCTGCTCTTCCCCAATCTTTCTGGTTGATATTTAGGTGGGCCACATGTCTAGCAAAGGACGTCGAATAGAATCACTCGTTTCGTGCAAAACTCTATTGGAAATATGACATGCTCTATCTCCTGCTTTCGTACGAGATCTGCCTTGCACGAGATATACTCGCATGAGATTAAGCACGGGAGTGCCCATCTTGCACGGGTTTTGCACTATCTTGCGTCATATAAAATCTGCTTCAGAGTTAGGCCGTGTTCGAATTGACAGATTTTGTTAACAAAATGGTCGTGTGACCACATTTTGTATACAAAAATGATGACGTATTTTGTAATTTCATATTTAGTCTTTTTTTTTTTTTTTTTTTTTTTCGTATTTAGCGAATCTTTATGAAAATACAAAATTACAACATTGCCTCCATGTTTGTTTTCATCCAGTCTGTGTATTATTTAAAACTATAAATATACATGGGAATTCATAAGTAACTTAATTGGGAATAAATAACTGTGCTGTGTCATCTCAATTGGTGCTTTAGTTCATTAGAATACGTGTAACTTTGTTTAATTACAGTAATATATTAAAAATTGCTGAGCTTACAATTAAAAAAAACACCCAGGTCGTTCCAGAATTATTGTTTTTTCCGAACGAAATTATTATTATTCTTATAAGAATTATTATTATTACTGCTAACAATTAACTTTCTACAGCATATGATTTGAAACCTTCCAAATCGCAAATGACTAAATAATGAATAGTTCAATTTGAAGACGGCCTTAGCGGCATTCAAGGTGGTGCTCGGTGGAGAGGCAGTGCGTGGCAGACCGGATGTACTGCGACTGTGACATGCACGACTCACACGCACCGTGACGGTTGAAAGACCTGCACTCCGCGCGAGTGCAGGTGTGGTTTGACCTTGCCTCATGGCTTGTGCTTACAACGTGGCGTGTCACGAGGTGAAAGAGACGCGTGCAGCTGGTTAGCGACACTTCTTCCCTTCACTTCGACTCGGAGAACACGCATCCGAACGAAGCTCTAAATTTTTAAAAGGGCGTTGAACGATTTTGTAAAGTATTTCTATGCTAGATGAAATTTAGTGCTAGTAAAAGTACACTAACACTCATCGAATAGCAATTCGAGAATATGATATATTTTTCGTGAGCGAACATGCGAAACCCCGTAGGCTATGTCAGTTTTTGTCCATTTGGTGTTATTCACACTGATAGTTCAACACAAAAATTCTTCAACTGTAGTAAACATAAATGACCTTGGTCATTAAGTAAAAATTTTGTTTGATAAGATAAAAGTATGTCATCATGAAATATGTTGCATAACGTCGTCAGCCCTAAAAGTTATGTTATATTTTAGTTTTAAAATAAATCATATTTTTTTAGAGACATTACTTTTTCACTATTTCAAAATTGTCAGCAGTTGCTACGTAACTTTTCTGCCACCTTGTAACAACATTTGATCCAGTTTTTTCTTTCTCTTGAAAACCTTAATTTTTTACATACGAAGTTTTCCGAATTCACTACGAAATATAACTTAAAAATATGTACTTGCCGTTGTGGCACTTTTTGACTTTCATGTTCCACTAGGGCCCATAACTGTTGTTTAGCGCAGTAAGATAATACACAGTTGCAGACGTGTAAAACAGATGTTCACGATCTCAAAAATTCCTCACTANTTGTTTAGCGCAGTAAGATAATACACAGTTGCAGACGTGTAAAACAGATGTTCACGATCTCAAAAATTCCTCACTACTTATTTTTTTTTTTAAGTTTTATACTATTTAGTAGTATGTAATTTTATACATATGTTAAAAGATACGTTTGTCTAGCATCCATTTGTCTAAATGTACAAAGCTCAATTATTTGTACAGTTAAAGCTATTAGATGTCGTTTCAAATTTCTTTTTCCTTATATTAGCAATCACCANAAAGCTCAATTATTTGTACAGTTAAAGCTATTAGATGTCGTTTCAAATTTCTTTTTCCTTATATTAGCAATCACCACGCTGAAATATCCACACCCGTGTATATAAAACATAATACCCGGAATTTTTCGGATTCATAAAACATTGCTATTTAATTATTTTAACAGCGACTGCACATTTGTCAAAAGGGAATGCTTGCTGGTTTGAATAGTTTTATGTACAGTGCGAAATTCCTACTTTCAGAAATCAAAGCATTAGCAGTGGAATACTTACAAAATAGCCTACTTACAAAATGCATGTACACCAAAATAATTAATTTAAAATAATCAATGGCAACGAAAATTTTTTAATTGTTATCTCAAATATGGTTACGCACGTCTTAATAAATGAATTACAAAGGAACTGAGTTTAATTTAAAAAAATTCAATTAATAAAACAGGGAATATTTTGCAAGAAAATTATTGATATTTGCATTTTCAACATTTTATTTGCATTTGTGTACAATTTTGTAATATTTATAACGTGTGTGTTTCCAATTTTCAAGGTATTCTCGCTAAGCAAAGTCTTCAAATGCAACAGCTGAATGTGAAAAAATGGCACTGTGTTGTTGAACGCAAAAGTACAATTTTTAAAAATCCTTTATCTACATTTATACCCTACTTCCTACTTTTNGGCACTGTGTTGTTGAACGCAAAAGTACAATTTTTAAAAATCCTTTATCTACATTTATACCCTACTTCCTACTTTTGATAATAAAGAGAGAAGATTTCTCTTAGGTTTCAAAATGGAATGCAAAAATGTAACACTTCTTTTTTTGCCGGCAANGATAATAAAGAGAGAAGATTTCTCTTAGGTTTCAAAATGGAATGCAAAAATGTAACACTTCTTTTTTTGCCGGCAATGTAAAGGAAGTGAAACGTCAGAAATCATCTGGGGCCACGTTCTGATTGAAACGGGCTGTTGGCAACTGTACAGCGGCGCGTGCGATGCGAGAAGACGTGCGACAACTCGTGTTCTTTTGTGGTAGACAACCGACATCCGGCACTTGCCGCCATTTTCCATGGGTTTTGCCGTGAAGGGAAATGTAGCGTTTACGCGCTTCTCATCTTCGAAAACGCAAAAACACGTTNACTCGTGTTCTTTTGTGGTAGACAACCGACATCCGGCACTTGCCGCCATTTTCCATGGGTTTTGCCGTGAAGGGAAATGTAGCGTTTACGCGCTTCTCATCTTCGAAAACGCAAAAACACGTTCCGGGAGACCTTAGACGGCCACCCGTAAGCGCATCTGTTACACAAACATTTTTCCTTTAAATTTCATAGTTTTTGGTTTTTGGCCAGCGCCTCCCGATAGAGACGCTACATATTGCAAGTTACTTAATTTTTATTATATGTTACTTTTAAGTTGTAAGAAAACCAGAACGTCTGATATTTGAAATTTAGTTTTATGTTAACTCTGACATAAGCTGAGATGTGTGTACTGCAGTGTGAGTTACAGCACAGCTGGAGGATGGTAAAGGCTGTTCACGATAACNGACATAAGCTGAGATGTGTGTACTGCAGTGTGAGTTACAGCACAGCTGGAGGATGGTAAAGGCTGTTCACGATAACGTGAGCACTTTTGAAATCAACCATTGAAAGATATTCACTGCTGTTACCTGCATGTATTTTAACGGGCGCACTGAGTGGCATGCGCCCAGTAAAGTTGGTAACGATGGAGGGAAAGTAGTACATGTCTTAGCGTTAAAAGTGTTACGAAAACATTTCTGGAAACTGAATTTTCTTTTTCTGTTTTTCTACTGCATTTAAACTTAATAATTTACAGATCTGTAAAATATTTACTTTTCTAATAATTTCGTAGTTTCATTTGACCGACGCATGAATAAAGTGATCAGACCCACGACATTGTTAATCTTACATATCGAGGAAGAATACACAAAGTTCATACACGTAGATCTTAAGCAGGGCCTTCAAAAGTGCTCAGTTTACAGTGAACCGCATATAGAGGCATTATCGAAAATTTTGCCCCCGGAAGCTTTTAAATAAGCAAGAAATCAAGCAAACCAACATGTCGCAGCAGACTCGTCTCGCTGCAGGCAGTTAGTGCCTTGTTGCACCGAGGTGGGCACTCGCGTGCGAGATGAAAATGACCGCGGGCAGGTATTTACGGGTAAAAACTGAGCAGGAGAAGAAAAAGTTGGCAGCGCCGCCGGAGGGACAGGAAATTAGCCGCAGACAGCTATCACACCCGAGTAATCCAGGTTGACACAATCTAGAAAAGCATCACTTTGGTATGAGATTTCGCAGGGGGGAGGAGACGAGAGCAAGCCGAACACGGGATGCGGGAGATATGGGAGGAGGAGGAGGTGAGTTGGCGGTGTGCTAGCCTCGCCATTACATTCACCTTCCCTCTTTATTTATCCTTCTTATTTACCTCTACGTCATTCTCTCCTACGTAGCTCCTGCCTCTCGAGGAATAAAGAGACGAGAAATGAAGAGCTCGTCCCCTCACTATTAAAGGCTGTTCACGGTGAAGTAAGCTATTTTGAAACAAACCTGAGAGAGAATCACTGCCCATAATTATATACGTCGCATGCAGGTTCCTATATGTTGTTCACGTTAAACTGAGTATTTTCGAAAGTCCTGCTTTAAGATCTACGTGTATGAACATTGTGTATTCTTCCTCGATATGTAAGATTAACAATGTCATGGGCCTGATCACTTTATTCATGCTTCGGTCAAATGAAACTGCGAAATTATTAGAAAATTAAATATTTTACCGATCTGTAAATTCTTAAGTTTAAATGCAGTAGAAAAACAGAAAGAAAAAAAATTCAGTTTTCTCAAATGTTTTCCTAATACGTTAAAAGTAGACATGTACTACTTTCCCTCCATCGTTACCAATTTTACTGGGCGCATGCCACTCAGTGCGCCCGTTAAAATATATGCAGGTAGAAGCAGTGATATTTTTCAATGGTTGATTTCAAAAGTGCTCACTTTATCGTGAACAGCCTTTAGTTGGGTATAGGCTGTTCATGGTAAAGTGAGCACTTTCGAATGCCCTGGTGCAATCTGCTTTTATGTACATTGTGTATTCTCCTGCACATGTTGTAGCATTTCAGCAGAAATTTCAGAACAGGCAGCTGTAATACGTTGTTTCGTATCTTCTCGCGTGATCAGTATGTCTTCGTAGACAGTGTATTTTAGCATTACACACAGAAAAACATCTAAAGGTGTCCGGTGAACCGACAGGCCAACGTACAGGTCCCTTTCGTCCAATCCAATGATTTTGAAACATTAAGTGAAGACAACCTGCAGTACGCCTTGCACTATGCGCTGGGCAACAATCATGCCGATACCACCGGATCCTCCTAGTCTGCAGTCGAAGGTCTTATAACATCTGTGGAAGTTCGTATATTAGGAGGTTGACATACTTTTGGGAATCCAGTGTTCCTTCTATGAAAAAAAGGGACTGTTAAATGTTGGTTCACTATTCCATACCATACATTTACACTCCATGGACGCTGACGTTCCACTTGACTNAAGGGACTGTTAAATGTTGGTTCACTATTCCATACCATACATTTACACTCCATGGACGCTGACGTTCCACTTGACTAAGCCAATGGGGATTGTGTACTGTCCACTAGTGTATGTTTCTGAGGTTGACTTGGCCATGATTTGTAAATGTGGCATCATCACCAAACAAGGTACATGGTAGATCTGATGTATCATGTTTTAATGCCCATGTACAAAAGTGAACATGATTCTGAAAATCATTTCCATGTAGTTCCTGATGGAGAGAGACATGATACGGATATAATTTATGACGGTGCAGAATGCGTAGTACACTTGTCTGAGTCATGGCACTCCCTNAAGGGACTGTTAAATGTTGGTTCACTATTCCATACCATACATTTACACTCCATGGACGCTGACGTTCCACTTGACGAAGCCAATGGGGATTGTGTACTGTCCACTAGTGCATGTTTCTGAGGTTGACTTGGCCATGATTTGTAAATGTGGCATCATCACCAAACAAGGTACATGGTAGATCTGATGTATCATGTTTTAATGCCCATGTACAAAAGTGAACATGATTCTGAAAATCATTTCCATGTAGTTCCTGATGGAGAGAGAGACATGATACGGATATAATTTATGACGGTGCAGAATGCGTAGTACACTTGTCTGAGTCATGGCACTCCCTCTTGCGACTGCACGGGAACTAACTTGCGAGTTTACAGCAACAGCAGCTACAACGTTAATTTTACCTTCTTCTCCGGTCACTCGTTTGTTTCTGTTACGTTTTCAAGGTGTTACACTTTAAGTTTCCCGTAATTGGTTAAAGAGGTTCGGAAATAATTGTCTAGATCAGTGTTTCTTAACCTGGGGTCCGTGGACCCCTGGGGGTCCGCGGGTATATGTACGGGGGTCCGCAGTCTCATCTCTGGACCATTTAACAATAATAAATAAATGCCACCAAAAGTCTCGTAATCGCTACGCTTACTTAGCACGACGAACGTGCGCCAGCGAGCGGTGTGCGAAACTGACTGAAGTGAGTGAAATAAGTGGGGGTCCGTGACTGAAAAAGGTTAGGAAACGCTGGTCTAGATGGTTGACGTCAATTGGGATATCGTTCAGCGTACACATTAAAAAGAACTAACAGCATTCTTCATACATTCGCCATACGCCATGAGCATGTCGGCATTTTTCAGCAATAGTAAATACCATCTTCCAGCACGTCCTACGTCTAGGTAGTATGAACTAACACAAGTTATTGACAAGAAGGTCCCAATGCATTAAGTGTAAGGGAAACAGAANCTACGTCTAGGTAGTATGAACTAACACAAGTTATTGACAAGAAGGTCCCAATGCATTAAGTGTAAGGGAAACAGAATCTTCACTAACATACGAACATCGTAGCCTAGTAATCAAACAGTTAAATGGAGCAGACAACTGTAGGTATTTAATATTGTCTTATTACGATAGCTTGTAAACTACTTGTACTAGAATCCAGCAAATAACACCATTGACATTCCGACTTCCTCTAGTTTTATTTTCTTGATGTGAATAAGCATTGTTCCATTTGAAAAAATAAACTTTGTTCAAGAAATACACGTTATAATACTTATTTAAATCTTCGTATGGGCTGCAATTATGAGCCCTTGTTTAAACTACACTTCTGGGAAACCAGCACTTCAATAGTACCTTTCATTTCAGAAATATTTGCGGTGCAAGTTTTAGATGATCCACCTTGGATACGTATTTGCAACCTGATATATGGTAATGGTAAATTCCATTACAGTTTAGGAATTTTAACTTTTTTTACACGGCACGGATCATATGCGAGTCGCGCAGGGAGATTTAAAATGCAGCACGAGGTAACAAAGGCAATATCATCGTGAAAACGTGAAATCCCTGCCCCTAAACGGAATAAATGCTATAGGTAGTCTGGACAACACCAAAGGAATAGACATGCTGATCAGCTATATACAGAATGAGGCACCTAAGGCAGGCCATCTGAATAACACCGCCACTTTCAGTGGTGGAAGAAAATGTTTCAGACAAACGTTGCTTGGGTCCAAGGTGCTAATAACTTGATAGTGATAATTTCCCCGTACGTGGAACTGTAAAGAAGATACAAAGGTCAACTTCGTTACTTTAAATGGAATGATAATTTTTATAAACATTCCTCGACAGTGTGTATGAAGATGTAGTAAATACAATTACATTTGCCGGTCGCTGAAGGTCAATGATGAAGCAAACTACCCCACCGCACGAAATAATGGGCCATTAGTCTGTGCTGTGATGATGTAGCGATCAGACAACTTCTTCGTGACTTTATTCGAATTGGCACAATATACACAACAGCTGAAAGAGTTGATATGGTTTTCATTTATGGCGAAGTCACGGCAGCATTAGAGCAGCAGTGCGATTGTATGCCGAGAGATATCCTGATCGCGTCACCCCCAGCTCGATCTGTCTTTGCGAACATAATAAAAACATTTCAAGAAACTGGAAGGGTTGAAAGGAAAGGACGCCAACAACGAAAAACGGCAACTGACGAGGGAAATGTAACTAACATCTTAGCTGTGGTAGCACGCAATCCACATATCAGCACGAGGCAGCTTGAACGTGAGAGTGGGATCAGCCAACGGAGTATTCTGCAAATATTACATAGCAACAAATCTCATCTTTTCCACATTTCATTTCATCTCATCAACAGCTACATGGAAATGACTTTCAACATCGGGCACAGTTCTCCGAATGGTATATACGAAAACTACTAACCAATGACACGTTCCTGTCCAAAATCTTGTTTACCGATGAAGCGTCATTTACAAACCACGGGCAGATTAATCTTCGCTACATTCACTACTGGTCAGCAGAGACCATGGTCTGTAAACGTGTGGTGCGGTGTTGTAGATAATCACCTAATTGGTCCCTATTTATTGATGGGACACTAAATAGCATCAAGTATTTACAGTTCCTAACAGAAGTGCTGCTGCAATTATTGTAAGACATCCCACTGGACATAGGGCATTCATGAGGTACCAACACGACGGGTGTCCCGCTCATTCTGCACAGAGAATTACAACGGTTCTTAACAAAACTTTCGGTGGTCGTTGGATCGGTCGGTCTGGAAACACGAAATGGCCGGTACGTTCCCCAGACTTAACGCATGTGGGCTTTCATCTCTGAAGAACATAAAAGCAACAGGTCTACAAAGACCCACCGATGAGCTTGTTCTGTGATAAGTCCAGGTGAAATTCAACATGCGGGAAATCACTTTACAGTATGTATCAATGCACAAGGTCACCAATTTGAACACCTGATATCATAATAAAATAACAAAGGAAGCGTAGTCTNAGTATGTATCAATGCACAAGGTCACCAATTTGAACACCTGATATCATAATAAAATAACAAAGGAAGCGTAGTCTGGGAGTGGCGTTTGTTGAAACAAACGCCAGCTACAGGAAGGCTACAGTCGCTACAGGATGGTGCTACGTCAACCCATTGTTCCGTGCGGCGCCGCAGTTTGCTTCGTCATTGACATTCAGCGATCTTGAATGACCGGCAAATGTCATCGTATTTATTACATCTTCATACGCACTGTCTAAGGGTGTTAATAAAAATAATCATTCCATTTAAAGTAACGAAGTTGACCTTTGTATATTTTTACCCTTACGCGTACGGGGAAATTATCACTAACAAGTTATTAGTGCCTTGGACCCAAGCAACTTTTGTCTGAAACATTTTCTTCTACCACCGAAAGTGGTGGTGTTTTTCATGTGGCCTGCCTTATGTGCCTTATCCTTATCCTGTATGTATGTATTATATATAATACATACATACATACATACATACTCACACACATACATATATATGACGAACAACGGCGAAACTATTACGAAAATTTCGGTAACCTCTGCGTGTTGCCCGAACTGCACAACCTGCACGTAACGATATTGACTTATGACAGCGAAACCGAACTGTATCTTCAAACACATGAAAATTTCTTCCTTAGATTCCTTATTCAGTTGAAAAGTAAATGAGAAATCTACAAATACCAAAAGGAATCTATCAGTTATGTCTACAACATATTTGTGAGCCGAAGCTCGGAAATACATAACCACAGTACCAAAGTTATTGTATACTCAAAATTACGGATACTTCAACACGAAGAAAGCTGGCATCCCATCTAGTCCCCCAATTGTTCGATTGGAGAAACTTTAAGTTAACACACGCCACAGATGTGTTGAAAATAGGATGTTAACACTCCTGGGAAACCAGAGCTGTGTGCGGGGGAGGGTTATCTTCTTGAAAACTGGCTCCTGAGCAGTCAGAAAGGTAGCACATGGGCTGCTGGATTATGCTGAACGTTCATTGAGTTCACATCATTACCAGTGGCAAACCACGTTCATGTGCGATGGGGGTCCAAACCATTGCTCCGCCCGGCTGGCTCATAAAGTGCGTTACAGAGTTTTAGTATAAAATACGTAACTAAAAAACGATTGTATATTTTGTAGTTGCGTCTAAATAAGAAAAGTATTTAAGAAACGTCGGTGCCTAGGACAAATTTCAAGTTATCGTCTCAAGTCCAAGGATTATTTTTTGGGCGTGAAAATGGCTAAAACGGGTGTTTTCAAAATTAATTTTGGCTCCTAAAATTTCTGTACAGAAAATTTAGAGTTGTCACGTTCAGGCGTGTCGCCGACAGAAAGAGTGCACGCCAGTTGAAGACCTTGCGCGCGTAAAGGCGACGAGACAAGTAGTTAATGAGCAAGAGTCGACCTTGAAGCCCACGCCTCAAACGCGCAAAATAGCTGCAGGCAGGAGTTACCCTTAAGTGGGGTATGGACTGTAGCGCTTGTCTATGCGGTTCTTCAAACTTCGCCCGTTCCAAATACATCACCGACAGAACCACTAGCCAACTTCAAGACGCAATTGTGACAGGGTCTTCACTTTCGTCTCCAATGCTCGACAACATGTAAGTGCTGGTAGAGGCCAGAGTTTCAGTCGCATTTGATTTACATTTTGCTGGGGAAAAAAATAATTTTCCAAAGTGTGCATTAGGTTACTTGAGAGAAATGATTTGTCCAAAACCGACCGCAATCTCTGCAATTGGACCTATAATAGTGCTAGGATGCTGTTAACATCAGAATTTCCGCAAAAATCTGTTTCACTCTCTTATTAACATTAGTACAATGTGTCCATGAATGAATAAACTTCATTCACTGAATCATGTCTTTCATTACTTACTCCTACAAATTGAAGGGCCATTTANTGTCCATGAATGAATAAACTTCATTCACTGAATCATGTCTTTCATTACTTACTCCTACAAATTGAAGGGCCATTTTACATGTGTCTTCAACTACTTTCCCCTTCTCTCCCTGTACATTTTTGAAGCACAGTATTTTTAATGAATGTCCATGTTTTTGTTTCTTATGTATTATTCACTGAAGAGGTAGTATTGGTACATATTTGCTCAAAGTTCAAATTAAGTTGATGTGCTTCGTGTTTACATATTTTATATGTACATATACATATATATGAGCTGCTAAAACACATGTTAAACGAAGATTCAACATTTCATAACGATCTCCTGAAGTTGGACCAGANTGTCCATGAATGAATAAACTTCATTCACTGAATCATGTCTTTCATTACTTACTCCTACAAATTGAAGGGCCATTTATATGTGTCTTCAACTACTTTCCCCTTCTCTCCCTGTAAATTTTTGAAGCACAGTATTTTTAATGAATGTCCATGTTTTTGTTTCTTATGTATTATTCACTGAAGAGGTAGTATTGGTACATATTTGCTCAAAGTTCAAATTAAGTTGATGTGCTTCGTGTTTACATATTTTATATGCACATATGCATATATATGAGCTGCTAAAACACATGTTAAACGAAGATTCAACATTTCATAACGATCTCCTGAAGTTGGACCAGANCATATATATGAGCTGCTAAAACACATGTTAAACGAAGATTCAACATTTCATAACGATCTCCTGAAGTTGGACCAGACCAGAATAAGTTATAATTACGAAAATCCGTACTTTATAACACAATATATGAGCACTTTTAACATTTTATACACTGTAAGTGCATATTTTTATGGAATTGTGTAAAGATAAAACTGTTATTCTCTATTGAACATATAATTTTTATATTCCCAGAATACAATATTTAATGTGCAGAAAACACTTTTATCGTCACACAATTAGTACAGTTATAATTTAATTTTCGTAAATATACAGATGAATTGCCTGGGTATAAATATCATGTGCTCGCAGACAACTGTCATCTCATTACAAGCCACCAGATATGGCTGTGGTCCAGTTTATGTGCTGGCATTATATGGACTACTGTCCTGTCTCATACAAGATTGCACGACAATAATAGTTAAAAATATTATAATTTAAATAAAAATACAATTATATAATCATTATATCGGAATGTTATGAGGGTAGATATTGTATTGTACGCACAACTTTAAGTGTTAAAGTAATTACAAATTTTTAAAACCGGAAGAAAATAATTGATTTAAGAATTAACATACTGTTATGTAAAAATGGCGTGTGGGGAGCGCACCCAGGGCAAGGCGACACCCTCCGATTGACGGTCTTTCCAGCTGAGACCCGTACGTGACCGTCATCCCCGGGCATGACAGAGAGAAACCCTAGAATGGAGCGGCGCTGGAATTCAAGGGAGGGGGAAACGGGAGTACCCCGAGAAAACCCGCCGGCAAGCGGCATCGTCCAGCACGATTCCCACATGCGAAGATCCGGGAGTGAACCCGCCGGGGATCGAGCCCGGATCGCCGTGGTGGGAGGCGAGCGCCCTGGACGCTACGCCACCGCAGCCCCCACTGTTATGTAATATTGTTCGTGGACCGTGCAACCGAGGTTATGTGTAGTAGAACCCGAGCCGACTGGCGCCTTCACACGTGCGTGATAAACAAGACTTGCTACGTCACGTGCGTGTGTGGTCAGAGCGAATGATGTCACAGCAGCAGTCTGAGAAGGAGGTCGAGTGATAAGAGAGTAATGTGTTTTAGTAGTTTATAGGTTGAACCCCGGGCCACGTCTGGTGCGCCCGCGACTAATTAAGTAGAGCTACAATGTTATTGGCTACGCACATATTAAAAAGCCTTTCAATAATGACATATATTTATTTTCTAAAGAGTAAAGTGCGTCGAAGAATTGGAAGATTGTGGCCGCCACACCTTGTACCAGCTATGAACGGCTGCTTTGCCTCTAGAACTGCCATAATACATGACTTGGACTAAGGTTAATCCGTAGTTTATACAAAATCGTGTCCTCAAACATTAAATACTATTCTTTTGACCAGGTTTCAATACAACTTGGGAGAATTTAAGTTAAGGCGCGCGGTACATAATCTAATGCTGAATCGAAGTCTGCGGATTTATGGAAGCCAGCATTAAAAAATCAAGAAACGGCAATCTATGATAATTATTTTCCCAACTTTGTGAACAAATACTTTACCAGGATGATGCTTTATTTCAGCATGATATCTTGTGTCGTAAAAAAAAACCCGTTTTCGACGAGAGAAATATCTCGACAGTAGCATTTCACAATAATACAATATTTGTTCACAAAATTGGCAAAAATTGTTGCCTGGGATTGCCCTTTCTAAAATTTTCAATACTAACTGCCAGGAACCTGTAAATTTTAATTATATTTAGTATTAATTTAGGTCCTACGCCTTCTTAAAAATTGTTTTCGTAACTAAAGTGCTATGAAAAGCGAAACGTAAATAAACGTGAGCGCCACTGTTTGAAGACCACGTGATCTTGACAGGCGTGTGGGCAGAACCGCGAGCCAGCGCTGGCGACACGCGGACAAGACGGCAATCAGTGTGCGTAGTCATTAGTGCGTGGCTGCGCCGATGGCAGCGGTGTGCTCGCGTTCTNCCTGGGGCATGTTTGTCCAGACTAAGGTCCTCACCGTGTTTAGACTGTAACAATTTGTCGAGCCCGCCACCGCAAACACCATTACCCTGCGCTCTCTTCGTACAACGGCGCAGCCCGCGGACACAGAGCACTTGAGATTACAGAGGCGGAACAACCGCTTACACCGCCAGCTGCAGTCTATTGAAGTTACTTCCAACTTTCATGAAGCCCTGCTCATGCTCTACTCCTAGGATATTCTTCCGCCTCAGGCAAACATAGCTTAACGGTGTCTAGAAAATCATACCAAAGGAACAACGCACCGCATTCGTGCGCACTCAGTGTAATAATATTTTGCACGAGAATTATTTCTTACTAGACATTACCAACACGCCTATTTTCTCCTTGTTTTTATTCGTGTTTTACTATAGGCTAAATCAAATATTATAATTTAAAGATAAAATATAAGTAAAATTATATTTATCCAAAAAATAAAGTTCTTTTATGTTAATTTAAGTATAAAGCGCTTGTGATACAAGACGCATACAGGAAACAACCAATCACGTCATGTAGGGGGTGATTTTCCAAAGGTTTGATTAAAAAAGTGTGAAGAAACCGCGATTGGATTATACAGCCGCGCGCACCAGCAAGATGGCGTCGCTAGCCAGCAACAAGTCGCAGTGCCTGGTAACGCAGAGTAGCCAATAGGGAATATTCGGCCGCACGCAGTAGCCAGTCGGACACGAGACCCGTTCCCAGAGCCCCGCGCTGCGAGTCCGAGAACGGGTACGCCCGCATCGAAGGAAACGCCACGCCATTTCGCCTCTGTGTGTGTATCTTCTCTGTGCCGCGCGTCTGTTCTCAGCGGCCGTGCGCGCCCGCGGGATGGCTAGCACAGCCCGACCTCCAGCGTGACTCGGCGGCGTTTCTCAACACCGACTCGTTCATCACGTGGTTATCAGCACATCCCGTCCTCTCGAACATTTTGAAGTGAATGCGTCTTTAAAATCAGACCGGTGCATGGGGTTATGAATATCGTAGTAGTTAATACTACTGCCAAATGTAATAGATTGTAGTGCTGTTTGTGCGAGAGTTTTGTAAAGATACAAAGTTAAGAAAAGGTCTAAATGTAACACCAGGGTAATACATCTCGACTATGCAGGTTGTTCGGAAACTCAGTACCCAAACTCCAGACATAGTTGTTTTGGACCAATTGAGGGGCTCAGCCCCACAGGGAGCTAGCTATCCCACAAATAGCAAGTTGTGAGAAGTAAGACGTTTCAGGAGAATGGTTATATCGAAAAATAGTTATATTGAAGTAAACTTGTGTTTAGTTCAATACTTGAAACACATTAAATGGTAACCTATAAAATTTAAAAACTGAAATATGTGTTAATTTACATATTGACGTAGCACTGCAAAGGTATTATATAGTAAGAACATACGTAAACAGAGAGAGAAGATGAACCTAATGTTTTCCATAATAATATTTTCCATTCTTCCGCCTGATATTCCAACTTTACTCAATGTAATATTATTAATAATAGTACGTATTATTTTGTTTCGCGTACTAAGGTTGAAATGTGTATTTGCATATATAACTCGCAAAATAATATTAATATATATAGTTGAAACATAAACAGTGTATTAGTTACAGTTCTGTACGGTTGGTGACGTTGTTTGCACAGCGGACAACATTCTAGTGGGAGATAACCCCCTCTGGCACAAACATTCTCACTGGGGAAGAATGTACAAGTTTCTGTACATGAATGGGCATGTAAATATCATAGTATACAGTCAATATTACTACGATGTCTACAGTAAAAAGGAGATGGCAGAAGCTGTCTAAACACCACATAATCTCATTTTTTTCAATATGGGTGGGATAGCTCCCTCTGGCACTGAGCCCCTCAATTGTAATATAAAATCCAATCCCTATACACGTACATTCGGGAACGTATTTTGATACCATTTAATTGTGTTCTAAGCTGTGGTATATAACGCTTGGAGAACAAGGCTTTGCGACCATGTGTATAGGACAAGTCGCACAGGACGTAGGCGTGACACTAAATTATTACATACGCAGAGTCGCGTGCCTACTTCCAATGCAACTTATCACGCCTGATCCCACCGTCTTGTTTTCCAGGCGTTGTACAATACAACTTTGATCACAATTACATGATATAAAACTAATTTTCCTGATGTAAGTGTATAAGGATTTTGTATTACAGTTGGTCCAAAGAAACTACGTCCGGAGTTTGTTCACTGAGTTTCCGAACAACTTGTATAATTTTCGTGCCTAATAACACAACATATATAAATGTGGTCTCGTTCGACTGTGTATACGACTATGATGCGAGCATGAACTAGAGTTGGCGCCACGCATGCGCGGGGCGTGGGTGAGGGCCTGCTGCGACTGGTCAATTTAGGCATGGGCATGTGCTAGTGCGCTGATTTTGCTGCCAAACGATATATATCGACTATATATTCAACTCAAGGCATAAAAACTCAACTCTGTAAAATATTCGTGTGCATTAAAAATTTCTGATGACCTATACACACCGAAAAGGTCAAAGGAAATACAAGCAACGCAACTCGTCGGAAAGAGTGTCTAATAAGACATCGATCAGTACCGCCATGTCCTTGGCGGAGCGAGTGAGACGGCTTCGGGAATGTAGGGAAGTCGACGCGGCGCGCGCTCTCAATGAAGACTTACTCAGGTGAAACTCATTGCCGTGTCTCTGACATGCCCACATCCTGATTTTTTAAGCGTTGCTACGTGAAATACAGCCCGAGCCCGGACTTTCAAGGACACCGACGCATTTGGCCTTACGTTGCATAGTCGTCTCGAGGAAAACCCAAGTTTTCGGGACGCCCTGATCATACTGGTCTCCGAACCACGGGATGTTCACATTCTGAGTCCGTGGCGTGGGTCGGTCTCAGAACATCACCCATTCGGTAACCTGGCCACGTAAGCACGGATCACCGTGGACTCTGGGGGTGTGCTCGTTTCCATAGCAAAAATTAGCGGGAAAATGTAAGGCTTTTGCATATTATCTCTGGCAATACTGTGGCGAATACCATTATATTTGGCGTGTAAGAAATACAGTAGAGCAGAGCAAGTACTTAGTTTGAGTTTGGTTAAAAGATCGCTTTAAGTTTTCCAAAGTTTTAAATAGCCTATTTTAAGTGTGTGTATATATATATATATATATATATATATGTGCATACATACATTTACAAACACACAGGATGTTTCGTAACTTATGTTAAGGACTTCGGGAAATGATTAGGCATGGAAAAACAGGTAGAAAAGTTGAGAGATATTTTATCCTTATTTTAGTCGTTAAGGAGATATGCCTTCAAATGTGCAGCACATATGAATTAGGCCAATGCCTGGCAGTTATGCAACCTGTAGAACGTGGTGACCAATACTACTTTTATTTTAAAATGTTATTCAATAATAAAACATTGCTGAAAGGAAAAAGGAACTAGGGCATCAAAGGCCATGCTCACTTTACCCTGAACAGCCTATAATTATCAACTACGAAACTTGACGTGAGCACGTGGCTCCATCCCGTGGCCAGCGCGTTCACCAGGCCTCAATCCTTTAAATTTCTTTTAATGGGGTCTAATCAAAACTGTGATGTACGAAACACACGTGGAATGTGAAGCAGACCTTATGCCGCGAATTATGGCAGCCAGCAACACTGTGCGGAAGACACCAGGGATGTTGGAAAAGGTTCGACAGTCCATGCTCCAGCGGTGTCGGTGCTGTGTGGATGATGATGGTCGTCAGTTTGAACATTTACTATAAAACAATCACGTGAGGTCCCTTACTGCTAGATGTTCCTTTTATCATTTGAGAACTACATTCCAAGGCGTATCTCCTTAACGACTCGAGTGAAGACATAAANTATATATACACACACACACACACATGCACACAGGTTGCTCGGAAATTAAACGCCCAAACTACGGGAGGTGATTCCTTATGAAAAAATAAAGTCGAAAATGTATAGGACACCATATACGTAAACGGAATATTAAAGAAGACATATGCCTGTGGAAATTGGGTTTAGAAAGCGTATTTTCACCGAATGCCTTGTATTTTGTGCCAGCGGTAAGGATGGTGGCAATTTACCCGTAGTACGTCCCACACGGTCGAATGGGACACGCCCATTTGGCGCGCTATGGAGCGTGTACTANCGCCCATTTGGCGCGCTATGGAGCGTGTACTAGTGGAGGGCACGTCGTCGATGTGCTGACGAACCGCTTCCTCAAACCGAACAGTGCGCACGGACTGGGGACGGCCAACATTATGCAAGCTCCTCTGCAACATGGGAAGCATAAGTCACCTTTCTGCTGCGGACTTTGTAGGCCTTTAACAAGGCATTCGACGATATTCCGTTTACGTATAAGTTACCGTGTCCTATATATTTTCGACTTTATTTTTCATAAGGAATCACCTCCCGTAGTTTGGGCGTTACATTTAGGACATCTTGTATATATATAAGTTGCATATCACGAAGGCAAACGGAACTGACGTGTCGTGCGGTGACCGTCTGTACATAGGCCACCATNTGCCTTGTATTTTGTGCCAGCGGTAAGGATGGTGGCAATTTACCCGTAGTACGTCCCACACGGTCGAATGGGACATGCCCATTTGGCGCGCTATGGAGCGTGTACTAGTGGAGGGCACGTCGTCGATGTGCTGACGAACCGCTTCCTCAAACCGAACAGTGCGCACAGACTGGGGACGGCCAACATTATGCAAGCTCCTCTGCAACATGGGAAGCATAAGTCACCTTTCTGCTGCGGACTTTGTAGGCGTTTTACAAGGCATTCGACGATATTCCGTTTACGTATAAGTTACCGTGTCCTATATATTTTCGACTTTATTTTTCATAAGGAATCACCTCCCGTAGTTTGGGCGTTACATTTAGGACATCTTGTATATATAAGTTGCATATCACGAAGGCAAACGGAACTGACGTGTCGTGCGGTGACCGTCTGTACATAGGCCACCATGAAAATATGTACAGACCCTACATCGCCAATACTTCTGTTTGTGTGTCGTTGGAAATAAAATGCCATCACTTCTGGCAGCTTTACTACTCAATTGCTAATACCCCATTGTTCATGTAGTTTGACATACGTGTACTAACAAGCAACCACTAGCACTAGCGGCGCCCACGTACCTGAGTTTATGGTGGGGGCCACGGAGGCTGAACGGTTAGGCTGCTCGCCTCCCACCAAGGCGAACCGAGTTCAATCAACGGCCGGGTCACTCCCCAATTTTCGCAAGTGGGAATCGAGCCAGAAGATTCCACTGGTTGGCAGGTTTTCTACAGGATTTCTCGTTTCCCCGCCCTTGTATTCCAGCGCTGCTCCATTCTCACCTCATTTCACCCTCATCGGCTCTCAAGACCTTGTTGTTAAGAGCCGCTCAAATATTTCAACTGAACTCGAGTGTATGGTGCACTATGTTCCCGCCTCCGCACATTCTATTACTAGAGACCCGGAAGTTTCGAGAATTCATTTGAGGACAATCTAGACTTCATACACATGCACATTTCATTTGCTTTTAAATTGGGTCGTAGTTTGTTAGCCACGTCCTGGACGCATTTGAGCCCATAACTAATCAGCAAGAAAAACACCACCGAATCTCGTGCTACCTGGTCTGGGGTAAACTGGAGCAACAGCCAACGAACAACTTTATGAGGATCGAGTCCAGGAAGGATCATGGAGTCTAGCTTGTTGCCAGATGAACCTGCGAAATTTCCGGATCTCTAGTGATAACTAAAGACAATAGCGGAAATTATTATGTCCACCTGATTGCGCGCAGGTCGGTTAGTTATAAGGTGTTTGCGTGTTTTTATTTTCGTTGTCACAAGTATGTTAAAATTTTTGTGTTCATTCAACTTCATTAATGTTCCTTTGGCCACTTGTGTGTAAGAACATAAATGATTTTATAGTTGAATTGCTTTAAAACAGAATGATGAAATTGAATTATTAAAAAAAGTGCCAAAAATTAAAGTTATGCTTGTCCAGGAAGCCAATTGTCTAAGCTTGGGTCCTGCTACTCAGTCGTTTCTGAAATGTTAATTATTTTATACGGACAACTGGTATGACGGGAAAAGCCTGTTTACTGCGAACATTAATATGGACCTACGGTTTATACGACGAAGAAACTTGCAAAACGCGTTTAAGTAACAACTTTCATATTTACTGGTTAAAAGAATCGCTTTTTCAATGAAAAAAAGTAAAAAAAGATGAATACTACAATAAAATGTGCAAATATATTCACAGGTTATCGGAAAAAGTCTGACGAAACTTTCCTGCTAAGAACCAGGACAGCTAACAATTTTTAAATGGTCAAGAAAAGTTGTTTTATTGCGGATGTAGTGACTTCTTGATTACCTTTCACAGCAAATTCTGATTTGCAACGGCCACATTAAAGAGGAACGGTGCAGATAATGACAGAGTAATGTGTGCGGTAATTGGTTCGTCGCATGTTGTACTCAGCCAAAACGTACGAGGCGTAAAACAGGCGTGAATAGGAACACAATTTTTCAACACTGTTTAATGTACTGCTATATTTTTTTTATTAACCGATATCACATCAGAGTTTTTTCCTCAGCCTGAAGAGAATTACTCTCATGTGATATATTTTAATTAAAAATATAGCAGTAAATTAAACAGTTTTGGAAAATTGTGTTCCTATTCACCCCTAGGTTCCTATTCACCCCGTTTTACTGTGGGTAAGGTAGGGAAAATAGATACAGGACTCCGGCGGACGGTGAGCAGGGTACAGTTAGAGGAGGAGATACTGGACCGTTCCAGAGCGCAGCTGTCCATAAGCCCACGTCGGGTTGCACATCAGATGGCACAGTCACACAACTGCATGGAGTGTTTGTAAATAACAGCGCTTGCACATATTTCATCTCCACAAACCGCAGAAGTTGCATGGAGATGACTATCACCGTCGAGTACAATTTGCACAACAAACGATATCTGGAACAGTGCTGCTCCGCTCCTGGTTTCGTTTCGCATGGTTCGTACACCAATGAATCCACGTTCTCGAGTGAGGGTATTCACACCGTGCACAACATGCACGTCTGGGCCGATAATAACCCACATGCTACCAGCATTTCCGATCACAAGGTACGTTCTTGTGTCAGTTCGTGGTGCGGTGTAGTTGGCAACTCTTTACTCGGGATACACTTCTTACCACAACGATTTACATGTCAAATTGTTAGAAGACGGTTTCCCTAAGGGCCCTGCTAAAACTACGTGTCCCTTGGTATTTAATGGTTCTATATCCTCTCCTCTCAGTCGACACCAAGACGTACATACAAACGAGATGTCCAGAATGTCCCATCTTGTGCATTACAAAAAATGACACTAGTGTAGCAAAAGTTGTATGAATTTTTAAACTTTTTCTTGTTAATTTTTCTGTATAGTGTTTGCAGTATTTACTATTATGATGTCTGAAAGGCAGTTTCGGCAATTTTTTCACACAATTTCGTATGTTAAACTACATACTTGCATTCAGTAGGCTAAATGAAAAGTCAGTTTATAAATTAAATAATGAGTTATTGTATTTTGTTTTAGTATATGTTAAAAGTCAAGTGTTTGTCAGAAGTTTTATCAATTTCAGTTTCGGATCTTTAACACACTTGTGTTTGTTAACGTTTTTAACGTGTTTTCTGAATAGAATATACTTCTTCTATGATGCAATTCAAAGAGGCGAAGACTTATCGAAGTTAACCATAACTGAGGAGTACGAAGGGGCATGAGGCAATGGGAAACAAGGGACAAGATATGGTCACATGAACTAATCAGAGTGCAGCGTCCAATAGACACAGCTTGGGATAAGTCAACTGTAGCAGGGCCCTTAGTGTTCTTCAAGTTATGTGGTTGCAACACAACGGTGCACCCGTACACTTCACAAGAAATGTGCGTGGGTAACCTGACAAATGCATCTGGTGTTCGCTGGTTTGTCAGTGGCGGTACTGTGTCATGATCTGAGAGATCCGGACGCTGTGGTGAGTGGCTGCCTACACTCACGGTGCCAGTCATTCCACGAACTTATTGACTGTACTAGTATGAGCGATATCTGGTGTATTCGAATTCATTCATCAGTCAATGTCGTAGCCGTTGCAATACCTGACATTAAAGCTCGTGGTAGGACCTTCGGACAGTTCCTGTAAACATTGATCAGTGCTCTTATTTTTATAACCGCAGGGGTTTGTAATCTTTAAAAAGAACAGTTTACTCTTATCTGTATTGTGTTCATTTTGCAGTCGCTGTGTGTTACCACTTATTTACTAATGTGTCCCTTGTGTGTTACAAAATACATCAACGCGCCATCATCATATGTTAATGCAACTCACTCGGTCTCACGCCTAGCACACGAATGATTGCACGGTTTAATGAGAGCGAACGCTATCAGTTTTTCATTAGGGTATCATTCAATCACACATCCAGTGTGTTGTGTGTTGCTTATACCTGGCAGGTAACTCGTATTCTGTTTAGAATATTACGCATGGATTTCTCGAAAACGGCTTACCTGAGAGTGTTTCGACAAGACTTTTTGTTGTTAATTTAGACGTACTGGTTCATAAGTTGTCTTAACAACTAGTTTACAGCTTAGTAATTCAAAGCTTCATGCAAATATAGGGTGGCAAAAACCAGTTCCCTGGCGAAAGGGGATGTTATTACCAACAGCTTGTTTCAAAGCTGTAAAATTTGCCAATATTATTCACAGATTTTGGTTAATCGTAAGTAGTTTCTGATATGTTGAAGTAAATGCATTTTAAAAGTCGATCTTTGAGGGCGTATAGCTACTTGACCTTTGAATCGTGTTACAGAGTGTTAGAAATTCCCGTTTTTGTGCGTAACTATTAAACGGGCATCCAATGTGCTGATCTACGAAAAGTACACACACTTCAGATGAGGGCTGTTGAGTGCTTTCAAGACGTCACGCACATTGGAAATACCATTTGTGAGTACTCCAAAATAGCTAAAAACTGCTTTTTCAACGTGCTGTATCTCATAAATACGCATCAGAAACATACAAAACTACTCAATGGCCCTGAACTGAACCTTGCTACAGACTTTCCACCAATAAAATAATAGAGTCACAGCTGAAAGTCCCACGGGTACATCCAGTGTGACTAGAACACTGCATGTCAGTTCAGAGCTTTGTGGTTAGTGGCAATGGCGTACTTGATGCGCGTGCATAGGCTTGCACAAGGGGGGTACAGAGGATGCAGGTGCAATTATCCCCCCCCCCAAATTGTATCATGTCATTAGGAAACTAAATAGAATATTTGTGATAAATTCGTTTAAATATACAGGTTGTCAGGTAATTCGCGGATACGGACTTCACCACACGAATCTGTGATTAAAACTAAGTAGAAAATATTCTTTGGTAAAAAAAGTTAAGTTTACGAGAAAAACGANGTGAGGGTATTCACACCGTGCACAACATGCACGTCTGGGCCGATAATAACCCACATGCTACCAGCATTTCCGATCGCAAGGTACGATCTTGTGTCAGTTCGTGGTGCGGTGTAGTTGGCAACGCTTTGCTCGGGATACACTTCTTACCACAACGATTTACATGTCAAATTGTTAGAACACGGTTTCCCTAAGGGCCCTGCTACAATTACCGTGTCCCTTGGTATTTAATGGTTCTATATCCTCTCTTCTCCGATGACACCAAAACGTACATACAAACGAGATGTCCAGAATGTCCCATCTTGTGCATTACAAAAAATGACACTAGTGTAGCAAAAGTTGTATGAATTTTTAAACTTTTTCTTGTTAATTTTTCTGTATAGTGTTTGCGGTATTTACTATTATGATGTCTGAAAGGCAGTTTCGGCAATTTTTTCACACCATTTCGTATGTTAAACTACATACTTGCATTCAGTAGTCTAAATGAAAAGTCAGTTTATAAATTAAATAATGAGTTATTGTATTTTGTTATAGTATATTTTATAAGCCAAGTGTTTGTCAAAAGTTTTATCAATTTCAATTTCGGATCATTAACACACTTGTGTTTGTTTACGTTTTAAACGTGTTTTTTGAATAGAATATACTTCTTCTATGATACAATTCAACGAGGCGAAGACTTATAGAAGTTAACCATAACTGAGTGGTACGAAGGGGCATGAGGCAATGGGAAACAACGAACAAGATATGGTCACATGAACTATATCAGAGTGCAGCGTCCAATAGACACAGCTTGAGATAAGTCAATTGTAGCAGGGCCCTTAGTGTTCTTCAGGTTATGTGGTTGCAACACAACGGTGCACCCGCACACTTCACAAGAAATGCGCGTGGGTAACCTGACATCTGGTGTTCGTTGGTTTGTCAGTGGCGGTACTGTGTCATGATCTGCGAGCTCCGGACGCTGTGGTGAGTGGCTGCCTACAGTCACGGTGCCAGTCATTCCACGAACTTATTGACTGTACTAGTATGAGCGATATCCGGTGTATTCGAATTCATTCATCAGTCAATGTCGTAGCCGTTGCAATACCTGACATGGAAGCTCGTGGTAGGACCTTCGGACAGTTCCTGTTAACATTGATCAGTGCTCTTATTTTTGTAACCGCAGGGGTTTGTAATCTTTAAAAAGAACAGTTTACTCTTATCTGTATTGTGTTCATTTTGCAGTCACTGTGTGTTACCACTTATTTGCTCATGTGTCCCGTGTGTGTTACAAAATACATCAACGCGCCATCATCGTAAGTTAATGCAACTCACTCGGTCTCACGCCTAGCACACGAATGATTAAACGCTTTAATTAGAGCGAACGCTATCAGTTTTTCATTAGGGTATCATTCAATTACACATCTGGTGTGTTGTGTGTTGCTTATACCTGGCAGGTAACTCGTATTCTGTTTAGAATATTACGCATGGATTTCTCGAAAACGGCTTACCTGAGAGTGTTCCGACAAGACTTTTTGTGGTTAATTCAGACGTACTGATTCATAAGTTGTCTTAACAACTCGTTTACAGCTTAGTAATACAAAGCTTCATGCAAATATAGGGTGGCAAAAACCAGTTCCCTGGCGAAAGGCGATGTTATTACCAACGGCTTGTTTCAAAGCTGTAAAATTTGCCTATATTATCCTCAGATTTTGGTCAATCTTAAGTAGTTTATGGTATTTTGAAGTAAATGCATTTTAAAAGTCGATCTTTGAGGACGTATAGCTACTTGACCTTCGAATCGTGTTACAGAGTGTTAGAAATTCACGTCTTTATGCGTAACTATTAAACGGGCATCCAGTGTGCTGATCTACGAAAAGTACATACACTTCAGATGAGGGCTGTTGAGTGCTTTCAAGACGTCACGCACATTGGAAACACCATTTGTGAGTACTCCAAAATAGCTAAAAACTGCTTTTTCAACGTGCTGTATCTCATAAATACGCATCAGAAACATACAAAACTACTCAATGGCCCTGAACTGAACCTTGCTACAGACTTTCCACCAATAAAATAATAGTCACAGCTGAAAGTCCCACGGGTACATCCAGTGTGACTAGAACACTGCATGTCAGTTCAGAGCTTTGTGGTTAGTGGCAATGGCGTACTTGATGCGCGTGCATAGGCTTGCACAAGGGGGGTACAGAGGATGCAGGTGCAATTATCCCCCCCCCCAATTTGTATCATGTCATTAGGAAACTAAATAGAATATTTGTGATAAATTCGTTTAAATATACAGGTTGTCAGGTAATTCGCGGATACGGACTTCNGTGATAAATTCGTTTAAATATACAGGTTGTCAGGTAATTCGCGGATACGGACTTCACCACACGAATCTGTGATTAAAACTAAGTAGAAAATATTCTTTGGTAAAAAAAGTTAAGTTTACGAGAAAAACGACATTAAAGTAGATACAAAAAACATTATTATTTCACTTTAAGCACAGCCTACAGCATCAGCATACACAACGTCGAAACGTCATAGTTCGAGGTTCGCTCTGTTCATAGCAGTGCACTTTTCCGCACGTTGGATGGATGCAGAATGCACAGAGCTTGGCCACCGGATTCACCCATGGCCATTGCCATGTCCCAGTACTCACTGCATGTGAGCTCCGTGGCCTCTTTGGCACTACTGAGCTCGGCTCGTTCCCTCGCAGTATGCCTTACGAACGACACATTAGTTGCAGCGTTGCCACATCACCTCACCTTTATCTAATTGGAATACCACATGTTTGCTACAGTGGTTTCTGGACCTTTCATTTAGTTTTTCTCGTAAACGAAGGGTCTTGTGCATTTTTACCATTGAGTATTTCCTACTTAGTTTTGATCACAGATTCGTGTGGTGTAGTCCGTATCCACGAATTANTCCCTCCTGCGTCTCTCGGGCCTCGAACTCGGAAAACAGCTCCAGGTAGGCGGGAGCTTTAGCAATTCCTCCGACGGCACAAGTAGAACCGTGCATGTCGATGCTGTGGCGCAAGTGAAAGACAGGCTGAAGGCGCGCGTGCCAGTTGCCAGTAACCAGTTTCCAATGGTTCGTGTTGACACTTCTGGGGTCGCGTTAGTTCTGGCCTGCGCTGAGGATGGCTGTACGGTCTGCCACTGATGCCCTTACAATACGTCGTTCTTGGCGGGCGTTTGTGCTGCGTGGACGCCCAGAACCTCGTCTACGGCTGTGGGTACTCTCTGTCTCATGTAGCTTGGCAAGATTTTGACAGTTCGACGAAAGTTTCGCCAACGTTTACTTTTCGTTTATGCATTCTTTTGCCATCAGCTGGTGCGTCAAGTGGAGGCTGCATATTTTATTAACACGCTGTCAGCTAATCTACTTGCCATCGTACTGTAATGCTAAACAAATTTTAAGGTATTTTAGATTGAAATCTGTCTAAAACAATTCTTAGGTNACTTGCCATCGTACTGTAATGCTAAACAAATTTTAAGGTATTTTAGATTGAAATCTGTCTAAAACAATTCTTAGGTTATAAAAGTAAAAATATGAAACCCTGCAAAAAATTAAATATTTGCGAACTCTTTTTTAATTTGTCCGGAACAATGAATGTGGGATAACATTTGCGAGACGGTAGTTGTAGTTCTTATCACACTTTAGACGTCATAGCTTATATAACTGGAACTAAAAGTAATTCGGGTAAACTTGATTGACAATGCACTTTTATTCGCCAGCAACTCACCAAGGACTATTGCAAAGCAGTAATTCTGATATTACTGATACTAAACTGTTCGAGTTGGAAATATGTGGCGTGGAATAACGTAAAAATTGCTTAAAANTAATTCTGATATTACTGATACTAAACTGTTCGAGTTGGAAATATGTGGCGTGGAATAACGTAAAAATTGCTTAAAAATTATTCGCGCGCGCCCCACTTTCTTCGTTTTATGAATACAATATAGTAACAACACGGAAACAATGAAATGGGNAAAATTATTCGCGCGCGCCCCACTTTCTTCGTTTTATGAATACAATATAGTAACAACACGGAAACAATGAAATGGGTTTGCGGGAGAACAACATGGCATGTAATGGACGTAGACGAACGATTACCGGCCCAATAGAAATTACTAGTAATCAAAATCGCTGTACACGAAATATATGTTANACGTAGACGAACGATTACCGGCCCAATAGAAATTACTAGTAATCAAAATCGCTGTACACGAAATATATGTTACTTAAAAATTATGCAGAGCTCACGGAAAAATAAAACTATTGGTATCTGTTCGTAAATTTGTTATTTTACACATAAAAGCTATTTTTTTTTGTGGCTGATAATGTTTCGGGAAAGAGCAGACACATGGCATGGCTGGGCGAGTTGTGAGCCGAGAGCGTTACTCAACAGATAGCAGCACGTTGGCCTGTCTCTCGATCCCGTCTTTTTAAAAGTTGACTTTTTTTCTATTACTGGTTCAAAACGACACGAATTCTGAAATATATTTCATCAAATTATTAGAAAAAATAATTCAACAATACCATGCAATATTTCTGTATGCTTTTGGAATTAATATCAAGCACGTATGGAAAGCATGGATGGAGAGTGGGGATACGACATGAAAAGAACTATAAAGGTTTTGATGTTGTGTTTCATTTAGCACGGATCGTTTTATTGTGCATTTCATTTTGAACACCTATACATTACTACTTTATCACGAAGTTTGTAACTTTAACAATCGCTGTTTTGTGACTACGTAAAATAAAATGTATTAATTAATCTAGGAACTCTTTCTTATAGCGTATTTTCTGCTTGTCTGATGTGCGTCGGCAGTGCACTCAAAATAGCCAACGTAACATTAACTTTTGTTCTTTCGTGAATCAACTGATACAGGATTTTGTAAATGGCACT
Source organism: Clitarchus hookeri (assembly GCA_002778355.1). Lineage (NCBI taxonomy): Eukaryota > Metazoa > Arthropoda > Insecta > Phasmatodea > Phasmatidae > Clitarchus > Clitarchus hookeri. The sequence continues at coordinate 174,911 of NQII01004045.1, forward strand.
TTTGTTTGTTTCGTATACGTCAAGTGCCACTCACTGACTGTCATTATCTTGCCAAGTTATATTAGACGGACAATATGTTAATTTTTCCACTGTTTCCAGCATCGATGCACAACCAACGTGGCACGTCAAACTTGTGCGGCGATTCTCCGAAAGGACCATCCCGCCACTCGAAAGGCTACATTTTGACCCATCTCAAACTCGCTAGGAAGAAGGTATGCGTCTTCGTGGCATGCCGTCTGCTTGCTCTGCACGTCTGCACCACAGCCTCACGAAGAAATCTCGTTTATCTCTGTGTGATTCTCACATTTTTTAAAAGTAGCATAGCTATTACTGAACCAATTAAGCTGATATTTCATTCATATTCGAGAGTATTAAAACATTTGAGTTAGATTTTTAATTTTTTAAAATAAAAAATTGTTTAGGCCAGGAACGATATAATTTACAATAAAACCAAACATCCATTGTATTTTGCTACAGCAAATTCTAATTTTTGACCCTCCTCAGCAATAAAATAAAGTATTAACTGACGACTCCAACAGTGTACCCGATTTGAACAACAATAAAATACAGTGCATAAATTCTTCTTAGGGGCAGTTTTCTCGGAAATTCATGGATGGTTAAATTTTGCACAATTCTCTCTGTAGTACCATCTTAGGATATATTTGACAACTAGCTTCCAAGCTTATGTTTTGTAAACGTACGATTCTTTTTCAATGTAGTCAGCTGCTTAGACAGTCTATAGTTAAGTAAGCCCTTGGCATAGGGTATTTTTTTTTNCATTACGGCCGGATTAACGGCTGCGGATCATGAGATGATCCCGCCGCACACAGCTGCGGGCCCGGCGCTCCGCCAGGGCCGTCCAAACCCCGGGCCGTTCGCACACGCCTCGCACGGCGCACACTCCGAGGGGACGGCGAGATCGCGTCAGCGGAACATTCCCCCGCCATGTTGGATTCTTGGTTCTTCTAGGTTGTCTGTGCTTAAAAAAAAAAGGAAATTCCGAAAGTACCCCTATACCCAACTAGTTATTGACCTTACACTGCAGTACAGACATAACCACTCAATTATGAACTCGTGTTTACGCCGGACGATGACGCTGGCGGACGAGTTTTCTCGGGATCTCCCGTTTCCCCCTCCCTCTCATTCCGGCGCTGCATCTTACTCACCTCATTCACCCTCATCNGCGCTGCATCTTACTCACCTCATTCACCCTCATCGGATCTCAAGACCTCGCTGTCAAGAGCCGCCCAGATTTATTCACTCACTTACTCGTATTTACGTCACAATATTAATTTTGCCAAATTTTGGCAGATTCAACATTGTGAAATAATTATGAGTTTGTATTTCAAACGTTATGCATGTACTGCTGAGTAAAGCCAATAGCTAGTTGGGTATGGTGGTACTTTCGGAATTTTCTTTTTTTAAAATTGTAAACAAGCTGGAAAAACCAACAATCCAATATGGCTGGGGAAGGATTCCCTTAAGGCTCGGCGTCATACACTTCGTCAGATTTTTTCATTTCCTTCTGATTTAAGTTTTTGTGAAATAAAATTTTAAGATGTGCTACTAAAGAAGTTTAGCTATTTGCCTTAAACCGCAGTACAGACATGAAATTCAAACTATCGACGTAAAATGTTGTCACAAATAGCATAATATAAACTTTAAGGTATCATTACATTCCTGCATTTTTCCAACTAGATAATAACCCGTTGTACAATTAAGTACAAAATATATTAAACAACCCGTAAAAAGTAAGTTTTCTATAGTTAGATGTTTTTAATAGTTACTCTGAAACTGAAGGTACGACACGAAGACGTGAATTTTTGCACAAAATGTGAAGTCGAGCCTTAAGGCAGTAGAGTGACGTCCAGTGTAGCACTGCACGCTTGTACAACATGTAAAATTCACTAAAAAGTAGTACGCACATTACCAAAATTGTCAGACGCGTACAATTTATGTTGCGTTTGAGAAAAAAAAACAGTATTCTTGGTAACAGTGTAAAATTTTTGCTACAATTCATTAATTTAAATTTTTAAAAATAAACTATAAGAATTTATTTTTAATTAAAATTTAAGCGCAATTGCATTCTGAATCTTCAGAAAGCACATTTTGCAAGAAAACCTTCAGGTAGGGCAATCATAATAATTACTATGGTTGTGTGTAAAAATGCTGATAATAACGTTAAAATATAACTTTAATAATTGATTTTGTCACTCATTTTAGTTGTAAAAATGATATATTTCGTGGATTAAATGGATGTTCATAAACTCAATTATTATAAATATTTTTACTATATTTATTATTTTTTTGTTACATGGCTAGAGTAATTACTATGGTAGTCTTGTAAAATGAAGGTTTTTGTTTTTACACAATGTACTTTTGGGAGCATCCGTAATGTAAATACACTTAAATTTGAATTAGAAATAGACTCCTAAACTATGATTTCAAAAAGTAAATAAGTAAATTCTAGCAAAATATTTTACAGTGTTACAAAATATGTGCATTTTCTTTTATATGCAACATGAGTAATACTCTGACAATTTTGGTAGTTTGTTTACTACTTTTTAATAAATGCTGCATGTAGTACAGCCGAGTGCAGTATTCCATTAGAAGTCGCTCTTCGTCTACTTCAAAGGCTTTCAAGAGTCCGAAACTATTTTCTACAGTTGTAGCATATCACATCTTTATTTGTTTTAATAATAGCCCAAAAAATGTGCATGACATCGGAGAAAAATCACTTTTAATAAATTAAAGACACGAACAGTATGAATGTTAGATTTATATATATTTTCGTACATATCTCAAAATTTAACAAAATTAATGCGTTACGGTACAGCTAAAGATACTTGTTCATTTTATTAGACTGTGATAAAGAATATTTCTTGGAACTTTTTTACGGTCGCTGGTATTTCTATTTTGAATTTTGACATAAAAAATAAAGTCAATATAGCCAGAAGTCAAGGACACTGCTTACCAGCTGGAAACTGCGTAATGTAAATAGGAAAACCCATGTTAAGGAAATTTAGCCTCAGTGCGTTAATTTTAAAGATAGGCGTTTCAAACCAAATGTATTCTTCACGAAGTTTTTAGGATGAGATCCCTACGAGCGTATATTTTCAACATAGATAGGCAGTACGTACTTTCTTGTAAAACATAAATTTTAAAAATTCCTTGCAAACAGGATATACGTGTTATGGAAACATCTCCGCTGTAGGGAACTTCTAAAAATTTCCTGAAGAAACGCCGCAATGAGGCAAAATTTCCTTAACATGGGTTTTCCTATTTACATTTCGCAGCTGCTAGCCGGTAGGCAGTGCCCTTAAGCCATCACTGCAGCTGAAACACATGTTGGATCACAAATAAATTACAACCTGTCACTGCAGCGACTTAAATAAACACATTAGGTGAAGTCAATATAACTTTTTTAAAATTTGTGAGTTTTTCGCTAAAAAAAACNGTTTCTTGTAAAACATAAATTTTAAAAATTCCTTGCAAACAGGATATACGTGTTATGGAAACATCTCCGCTGTAGGGAACTTCTAAAAATTTCCTGAAGAAACGCCGCAATGAGGCAAAATTTCCTTAAAATCGGATTTCCTATTTACATTTCGCAGCTGCTAGCCGGTAGGCAGTGCCCTTAAGCCATCACTGCAGCTGAACCACATGTTGGATCACAAATAAATTACAACCTGTCACTGCAGCGGCTTAAATAAACACATTAGGTGAAGTCAATATAACTTTTTTAAAATTTGTGAGTTTTTCGCTAAAAAAACATTATGAATGCTATTTTACGAATTATTAGGTATTTTTATGAACTCATCAGCGGTATCATGTCACGAAATCATAAAATTATCCTCAAAATGTAGAGAAAAGAAAAGTAGTTGTTGAACAGCTTTAAGGTTGGGCTGTAATTGATTTAGCGCAGACCGGAGCACAAGCAGAGAAAGTAGAATACGCGTATTAGCCTAAGACTCACCACAACGACGAACATCACACACGAGGACACAAAGAAACAGCACAGGCGAGAAGAACANAATGCTATTTTACGAATTATTAGGTATTTTTATGAACTCATCAGCGGTATCATGTCACGAAATCATAAAATATCCTCAAAATGTAGAGAAAAAAAAAGTAGTTGTTGAACAGCTTTAAGGTTGGGCTGTAATTGATTTAGCGCAGACCGGAGCACAAGCACAGAAAGTAGAATACACGTATTAGCCTAAGACTCACCACAACGACGAACATCACACACGAGGACACAAAGAAACAGCACAGGCGAGAAGAACAGACGTCTGTGCTGTATTCTGCAGTACTTGTGCGCGTACTGTGCGCGTCGTGGGCGGTCGGTCAGACCGCGGATATCACCGAGTTTACGTCAAGATAAAAGTCGTTGAAAAATGGAAGAATTTGACTAGTGATCGGGAAAATTGCCTCACATAATTGGTACTTCGTTCTAGTTGAAACTTCTGCCGACTATGTTGTTACTAGCAACATTTCGTCGTTTCATGCATTCTGACACCTTTTGCAACACGTTTCGAAAACAATAATGACAGTAACGAACAGTTTACTTTTTTTCTATAGTCAGACAGGAACAAAAATTATATTTACGAGATTTTCTAAACATCTATTTATTTATTCCGTTGTTAATTGGGTTCATTTTCAAACAGGAACACTTCTTAAAATTTTTTCATAAAATATAGCATATAATATTTTTGGGAATTATCTTCGATCTATAATTTTTGAATTTCAATACTTCTTCTCTTTTGCAGAGGGACAAATGTTCCCCCCTTTCCACCCATTACACTCCGGCTATATACATGCCTGCTTATGGCAGTTCGTGTAGTTCCAATGAGAAGGAAATGAACAGAATATGAAAATCTGTCTGCATCATCTTTAGTGAACGCAGAGAACAAGCCAAGGTTAGTTGTTGTCGACTAATATGTAAATAACACAAATCTGGAGAAATAAATTACACACGCACTTGATTTTGACAGACCTACTGGCAAAATAATCGTTCAGTATTGGGACTCAGGTCTTGTTGGAGTTGATTAATACCTACGTTATTATTTATTAATTTGTGATTTGGCAGGCTTCAGTTCCGATACTGCGCGCAGTCACTTGTTTATCTCATGTAGCAACAACTTAAAATGTTAGTTGCTAAAATATTTGAATCTATAATAAAGGAAATGTAACGCTTAAAAATTTGAATAGTATTCGTTTAATAACCAATGTAACCGGAAGTTATTTTTGTAAAATTAAAGTTTTACCACTAGTATATTAAAATAAAATAATTATTTGATTAATTGTACGCAGAGATCCAACCGTCATTATGACTTAAAACATTAATTGCAATAAAAAAAACATAATAATTGTTTACTTTAAAATAAGTTAATCACGCACTCTCTTGTATGCTGTGCAGGTGAAACCAATATAACGGGTATTTAACTGTTTCGTCGCGCGGAAAGTTTAGTATTTGATGAGTTTCGTTGTATACTAAAAATTAAATAGAGCCTAATGAGTTACCAAATATGTCACCATGAACAAAACCTGGTGACGTGACCATTTAGTCAGTTAAATGTGCTAATTAGAAAATCCGAATTTCCAGAAACAATATAAGGTAGAGTGCACATGTCATCTGCACTCAACCAACTTCAAAGTCCCAACATTTAACGACTTTTTAACCTTCACGAATGCCAAAATCACGCTTTTTGGTTCAAGTTAAGGACAAGTTAAAGTAAATACGTATTTTGCAATGTTAGTACTCTTCCTGTAATTTCGTTTTAAAATAAGTAAAATATATTAAATTAAAGCGATTTTTTTTAAACTACGAATATGTTGTAAAATTAAATGAATTAAATGTACAAACTGCTGTTCACGGCTACTTACAACTTCTCTGAAGCCCTGAAGTTGTGCTAAAATTCTACTTTCCTGCTATTCCTCCGCCTCATGCAAACGAAAAGCTCTACTAAGTCTAGAAAATTACACCAAAGGAACAACGCTCCGCATTCCTGCGCACTCAGTTTAATAAGAGAACTATTTCTTACTAGGCATTACCAACACACATAATATATTCTCACTGTTTTTATTCATGCTAATTATAAATTAAATATATTACTTTAAATATAAGTAGAATTATAATTTCAATAAAAATAACATACTTTATGTAACTGGAAGTATAAAACGCTTGTGAAACATGGCATATTTAGGAAACATCCAAACACGTCATACACGGGGTAATTTTTCAAAGGTTAGATTCAAAAAGTGTGAAGAAACCGCGAGTACACTACGACAAATTTTCTGTATCACTGTTTGATCTCGTTATTTTAAAAATCCTTACAGTAGTCAGTGAATAAATGTTGAGTCATGGGCAGAAGATGAAAACCAGACTGTTTCGTCTTGGGTCTATGACTCGGAAAACGGCGAGAGACAATGGTCACACTGCGCATCTTGCGTGCGCACTAGAACCCCCCCTGCAAGGGGACACCCCTGCGCAGTAAGCCACGCTTTCAGCGCAGCTCGGGCCGACATAAAGAAGGCTGGGAGAGGGGGGAAGGGGCGGGGCTAATCCGGCAGCTGCCGGTGCAAGCTAATTATTCGAGCGCTGCGCACACGGGATTTACAGATCATAGCGTCCCTGGAACCGGCGGGTTTCAATTACAGCGGCGACGGGCTCGCTCAACAAGTAGCTCGGCAAGGTCCCCAAGAGGTGGGGGTGTCCATCCGTGGCGGCCAGGCCCTGAAAGGAAATATTTTGCATTCCAGTTCACGGCACTTGGGCGAGACGTCAATGGGTACAGCTTTTCTCAGCGCTCCTTCCGGGACTTGTTTAATCCTGTATCGCTCGTGAACAATTGCCAACGCTAAACACCGCAGAATATTCAACACTTTGCTTGAGGCACACATTTACAGGCTTTAAAGACAAGTTGAGTGAGTCACCTGTATCCAACATTACAGAGAATACCAATTCTCTTCGTCTCTGTTTTCCCACTCACGAATGTACAATTGGTGCACACTTCGCCGGACACGACCACTGTGCTGTACAGTGTTTATTACTACCAAACTATCTGCCAATACAATGCCGAGTCGTCAGTGTCCCGATGAAATGTCCCTTCCTATAGGCTGTTCATGGTAAACTGAGCGCTTTTGAAAGCCCTGCTTAAGATGTACGTGTATGCACATTGTGTATTCTTCCACTATAGGTAAAATTAACATTACCATGGGCCTCACGACTTTATCCGTACGTCGGTCGAGTGAAACTATTAGAAAAGTAAATTTTTTACAAATTCACTAATTTTTATACAAATACGCATTAAAAAAACAGAAACCAAAAGAAATAGTTTCAGTATTCACAAATGTTAATCTAACAGTTTTAATTCAGTGTTAAAACATTGAACTACTTTCCCTTTGTAATTAACAACTTAATTGGATGCATGCCAGTCAGTATTCCCGATAAAATATATCCAGACAGGGGGCAGTGACATTTTCCAAAGGTTGGTTCCAAAAGGGTTCACTTTATCGTGAACAGTCTTTAGGTAACAGAACATTCTATCCATTCTGTTTATTTGATTAATTTTACACTTAGAGAGCTGTCGACGTAAAACTACGCGTCAGCGAACTTCATGAAAACTTCTGGCAACCTAATATTACGTATACAATGTGTTTAAAGAATGCGGGACGTCGTAACATTACTGCGAACTCTATAAAACCACAGAGTAAATAAGAATACAGAGTTGAAATAGCCGCTTATTCCGCGAACTCCAGTCGAACACGCCACCAAAACGGCGCCACTAGCTAGCACGTGCGATCGTGGCTCGTCAATCAGCGTCTAACCAGTAGTCCAGCCAATAGAGCACATTTCGCAGCACGCAGTAGCGAATCAGACGTGTTCAGACCCTTGCACAACCAATCAGAGAATGAGTACGCCCACATTAAAGGAACCACCGCGCCATTTCGTCTCTGTGTATTTATCTACTCTGTGATAAAACTTTGTTGTAAATCAGACGTCATATGACATGACATCAGTCAGAGTGATAAGAATAAAGAAGCGAAACAGCCGCTTCTACCGCGACACGGAGTAAGAAGAACACAAGGACCAAACAGCATTGTGGTTCCTTCAATGTGGGCGTAAGCAATCTCAGATGAGACGTTGACGCTCTTTAGAAATACATAGGAATATCTTTTAATTTACGTTCTTTGCGTAACCTATTCGATTGTGTCCCTTTAGACTTTTGTAAACACGTATTTGCGGTTTGAAACGACACTACATAATTACTAATGGAGTCAGGTGAATTTGTCGTACGAAACGGTGAGAAATTTAACTTCTCGCATTGCTATCGAATAATTCAAACGAGGTTGCGCTAACAGAGATGGTTTGCAAGCTTCGCCATACTTGATTATGGAACACACTGCCAACTACAATAAAAAACTCTAAAAGTTAAGACTCCTTTAGCATACCTCAGTCAAAAATAATAATTGGCGTGGACGTTGCGCAAACAATGGAAATAGTAAATAATTATTAAACATTACGAGGGTATATTGTAATATAATATTTATGTATAATTATGTAATAGGCTATTACAACCAGTAATGTTATTTGAATTAAATTGTTAATAGCTTTTGTTAAACTCTATATCACGTGTAACTGGATTTGTACTGGTGATTCGATGTAATAGAGGGCATGCATGGCTTTAATATTGCTAGCATAAATAAAATATGAATAATAATTAATAGGTAAAATGTTCGATTGTAAGGTACAAAGTATTTTCTTAAGACGAGGTAGTCTGATTTTCCTCTTTTCTGCATCTCTCCGACTCTGGCTCACAAACACCGAGCACAACAATCAAAATAATGTGATTCAAATACCGACATAAGCAATGTAAAACTGAAATTGTAAAAATGTCTCAATATCACCGAAATCAAAGTAACACGCTTCAATAAAAGTCGGCGGCGACTTTCTGATTGGCTCTGTCGGTAAATCACACCGTTCCGTTGCTTCCCTGCTTAAGATAGGTCTAAGTTTTTCTGCTCACTTTGGATCTTTAAAAAAATTTACCGAATAATATTCAAGCGTTGATAAAGTGTAACTGTGAAATTTTTAGCAACGTATCAAATTGTTCTTTTATAAATATATACAGGTTGATTCTAACAGTGCCGAATCAACTGCGGGCCAGTTATAATGATAATTACCGCATTAGGCCTATTCCTACTACTTCGATGTTCGCATTTCACTCTATAGAGTTGGTAGCAGTTTTTGACGAACTATCAGCGACTCGTATCTCACAGACTTTTGTCACTGTTGTTGGTTTAGAGTGCACTTTTTTTTAACGTCTGGTTTTCCAATATACGTACACTTTGTTTTTTGTAAATAAAATACATATTTTTAATGTGCTGCAGTTAGTTACCTTAAAACCATGTAAGGAGAAATATTTATTTATTTTAAGCTTATTTTTACACATGGGGAAGTTAAGGCGACACCATCTTTTCTTCCACGGAACCACTAAATTTCTAAAGTGCAAGTTTATGTAAACAACGAGCTTTGGCTGGTAGGTGGTCAATTGAGTTCTTTCCAAAGCTGTTATTTTCTTCTTTCTGCCCATTATTTACACTCTTACAACACGTAACGTTTTTGGTAAACGTCCCAAACATCTAATAAAATATTTTGATCTAAAAGGAAAATGTAACAGTTATCAAACACATAAATATTGAGCACGGTTACTATACGGATTTCGTTGTTCCACTGTTTAGGAGCGCGGAAAAAAAAATTGCTACATAGGTACTCATTGCGCCTACCAAATTGTTGCGTAAATTTGTGTCCGATTTTTTTTTTAGCGAACCAATGTATGGGTTTTTTTCATTTTTATTTCATATAATGAAATATAAGTATAATGAACGCAAATGTAATACAAAGCACTTGTGTTCCTAACAGTTTCAAATTGTGACTCGAGGGACACGTGGATAATAGTTGATTGGGTCTATGCAGTGCTAATTTATTCAAGTGGCTAAGAAATGACACACAATGGGCGGAAAGAAAATATAAAGCAAAATTTTTTTTTTCAAGTTTTCAATAACAGTGAAAAAACTTTACCGAAGTTCCTCTTCAGAGCAATTGTTCACAAGTGTTCCAAGCAGGTGTTCACATAATATATTTAAACCCATTCAGCCCAGTGTACACAATTGCGTACACATGAGACACGGAAAGGCTATTTTTGGCTATTACAGTGCAATACAAGGCTCAGTGCGCAAAGATCTTCCCTGTGGATAACTGAGCTATGATGTGTGGTTCATATAACTATAGACTGTTCACGGTTGTTTGAGCACCATTGAAATCAACCTTCGAAAAATGTCACTTCCCCTGCCTGCATATATTTTAACGGGTACACTGACTGGTGCGTGCCCAGTAAAGTGGTAACGGCGGAGGGAAAGTAGTTCCATGTCTTAATGTTGAACTAAAGGTGCAAGATAAACATTTGCGAATACTGAAATTATTTCTTTGCTTTCTGTTTTTAATGCATATAAAGGTAAGTAAAACCAAATGTGTAAACTACTTACTTTTCTTTATACAGCCGAACACGAAGCCTACAGCACGTTAGTTGTTATAACGAAGCAAGTGCTCTGTCGGCTCAAGCATAGCTGTATAAAGAAACATGTCTTGTTTTGCAACGCGTAAAACCATAAATTAAAGTGTGTATGAAAGGTTTAAGATACAGCATTTTGAAAATGCCAATCTCGGTCTTATTGAAGGGTTTCAAAATAACGCATGTACTATGCGAGACGCGTTGAAAGTCATAAACGTGCAAACAGCAAAATGAAGATCCACTTATACGAGATTAAAACTACAGAGTAAGTACATATTTAAACATATTCATTATTAATTGTCTATGGTGATTTAAAGCTATTTTAAATTTAGTGGTTGTTTCAAACACGCAGACTGTTTATTGCAAATGTGAAATCGGCAAGATTTTTTTTTTATCTTCCTTATGACATGATGCAATGGGGCGTGCCGCTGCACCCCCTGCACCCTCATTGCGCACGCCTATGTTGAGAGTAGTATTTGGGACTAGTCCTGCCATAAAGAGACATCTGGGGAAGTACTATGCACTAAAACCTGTATTTTGGAAACACTGCATCGCTGTTAACGCACTAGGCAAGCGGGCTATTTAAGGTGGATTACTTCATCTTATACGAAATGCCTTTAACTTCTCACCACTAATTTTAAAGATGTTCATATTATAAGTGGCACAGGGCGGTATCCAATAGAATTTTGTCTTCTTGTAGCTTTTCCTCTTGCGTGGTAAAAAATTAAATATTCCACTACTTTATATCGAGGTTACAAAGCAGCTGTTCAAGAAAAACTTCAAAATCACAATTAATAATTGCCTTGTATTCTAAAGGGCCCAGTTCTATGTTAAACGAGAAAAACATTGGGGCGAAAAAAAAAATTCCAAGCTGTAAAGCAGCTACACAGTAAAACATTCAGCTGGAAAACTATTACAGAAAAGTTGTGTAATTGGTAGCAGCCAAATATTTGTACTATCATAAGGATATTCTTCTAAGTTTATTATAATTTTAGTTATTGCAAGTGCAATCCAAATACGACTGAACTTCTTCTTTTGACGCAACTACACGCTGCTGTTCTGCCATAGGAACTACACAGTTAGTTGCATATACAACCGTAGGTAGGACTACTACAGAGAGTATAGAAGCTCATACCCACCCTCCCGTCTTCAGAGACGGAACAATTTGTGATATTCATTGTGTATTTAACACCCTTAAAATACTTCTGCCGATTCCTTTAATCTATATACACGTATAATTGTTCTTTTGTAATAAAATATGTACATATTTTGCAAAATTAGTGGGCACTCTAAATTCGAATCAGTGGAAAATCACTGATTCGCAGTGAAATTCAACCACTTGAATTAGTGAAAATGGCTCCACTTAGAATCACTGATAGTTTCAGTGAAAAAATTTCACTGATTGAATTAGTGACGCGAAACAATTTCAGTGATTGAATAAGTGACGGCCAACTGCAGAGGCGAATTAAATATTGTTTTTATTGAATCTAGCCGGAAACTACGAGAAATAAACGTATCTACGATAGTTTACTTCTTGTATTGCGCAATTTACCGTAAATTAAAATAAATTCTGGAGGTGATAAGGATTGAACTCACGCACCCTTTCCAACTAACTTGTATAAAAGTTGCCTTCATCGACTATTATCGACTGATACATACGCCGTTGTACAGAGCGCGAGTGTCGTTGGTAAGTGTCGTTTGTAAGTGTGTGGAAGTGACGTTGACGAGCTCAAGTTATACCGACTTGATGACAAATTCACAGTCCACATGTGCGCGAAAAGCGAACTGAAAACCTGCTGCGTAGGAACCGGGGTGCGAACTCCCGACCCTCCGACTACAAGTCGACCACTCTGCCCCTGAGATATGGGGGCAGAGCAACCATCTCAGCTACCAAATCAAGTTGCAAAGAAGAGGAAAATATATGTCTTATATTCCTCATCGAAAGCAGGTAGTTTTAAATTGCATGCCCTTACTTTTCGTTTTTGGTTTAATTTGTACTTTTAAGATTGTTAAAACGAATAGTACATATGAGTGCACTCTCTTCACCACATTATATGCAGTTTAAACCTTCAAACTGAACGCTGTGATGATTACATGAAAACGAAATTAAAGACGTAAAAACGGAGTGAAAGACCGAATGTTCATGTTATCTCATAAAATGATGTTTTGAAAGACGAAACACATTTTTGAAAGTATTTTTAATTCGTCTTATTAGTTAATGCGTTGTTATTTCACTTTATACACTTTGTTTAACGTCAATTTTTACACGTTGTTTGACGGCCCTTTTTACACGCTATTTAACTGATCCATCAGTAAAAAACAAATCACTGAAAAATATCGAAAAAAAAAAATACTGATGGATCAGTGGTAAATGTCACTGCATCTATAAGTAAATGAAAACTGGCATTTTTTTCACTGATTCATAAGTTAAATTCACTGAAGTTACTGTTGAATCAGTCAGATACAGTTAACTGATTGAAACAGTGAAATTCTCACTGATTTAGATTTAAAGTGTTTAAGATTTGGATATCCTACCAAAGAGGGTTGCTTGAATACTGTTATCGAGGGAACTCTGGGTGGGCCTGAGGTTAACAATATTTACTTGGTACCAACAACCCGTGTGACTGACTTGCCTGTATTAACAGCCTGGAAGGATTATGGGTTCAGAAATTCAGTTTCCTAAACCATTCTTTTTCAGTGTATTCAAGAGTGAATTTATCTGTTTGGCGGTCTCAAACGACTGTAATCTTTTTTTTTTTTCATCTCCTTTCATAGATGGATGAGCACGAACGAAGCTGTGTCGGTATTCTTTTTCAAAGACTTTCCGCCACCTCTGAAGGCGGCTAAGGATCGAATAAACATGGTGACTATTGCTGCGGAAATTAGAATGCCGTTACCGCAGAGATTGAAAGGTGGCTTGCGATCGTTGAGCATGTTGTCCTTAAAATAATTCTCATGCTCTTGGCTTTTAGGAGGAATGCCACGTATTATGCGATAAGACATGGCAAGTGCTAGAAAGTTAAAGAAAAACAATAATGCCCAAAGTTATTGGAAAATTTCGATTTTATTTATTTTTATAGCATTTTTCAGTTATTAAAATTTTGTACAAATTTCCTTCGTACGGATTTACTACAAACTACTCGGAATTCACACGTCTTTGCTCAAGAAAGTTATTCCGATCCCTCTTTGGTGGCGCATCACTGTACTTCCTACATCATTATACACCTGGCCAATCTCGCGCCTAAGTTCATGTGGCATGGAGCCCACATTCTTCATGCGCTGACGTCACGTCGGCACAAAATGCTAGCGGGAATGAGCCGCAAGTTAGGCAAGAAAACAAAAATAACTTAAACAATGCCCTTTATCAGTATAGGTGTGTACACTCTAAGAAATTATTTGCAAATTTACCACACCAGTGCATATATATTGTGGGAAAGCGCATATTGTAAAGTTATTTCCCCATCATCCATGGTAGCGTTCCTACGTTTGCTGAGGAAACAGTCAAATACGTAGGGAAGTTCCCAACTTTGCACAGCAGTCACACTGAACGTTTCTACATTTGCAGCTTGATAAGTGGTAATATTTCCATACAATATATAGGCTAAAAACTTCCAATACAGTTTTGGAAGTTTACCAGAAATTTTTTAAAGTACACGTATAAGATATATTTGTGTAGTTTTTCAGTATTGTCAAGCTACGTTACGCGTATAGCGTACATTAATAATAAAGTACCAAAGCAAGGTTAACGTGTGCGATATTTTTTACATGCTGTATACAGTTTTCATCTTTATTCTCAAATAACATGCTTGAAACAGCGCATGGCAGTTGTTCCGTTCTCCATCGCAGCCTTTGACGCACGGAGTAACGAAACGATTGGCTAGTTTGCAGCTGGCTGCGTCAGTGCAGAGAACGGAGTACGTCCCTAGACCCTAAGCAATTTGGTGCGTAAGACCGGCAGGAAGTAGAACTCACGCGCATGTTGAACGTTGGAGAGTTAAGACCGTTACACAATTGAAAATTTTAGAATTTGACTTTACGTTTGCTTCTCATGCTGTTATATATGGAGTATGACACAACTGAACTGTCAATGTTGAAGTCAAGCACACTTTACTGCAAGATTTAGAACATGTGAAAACTAGCCAAGTTCTGCCGAGAATCAGTTAGAGGTTAGTTGGCATAAATATGAGCACCTAGTTGTTTACCATAAGGCAATTTTTATTTCGGTATATTTAACCAAGCTCGTGGTAATGTTGTCTTGTCTAAATAAAATAAATGGCAAACGAATGTCTAATAAAACACATCTGAATTACTACTTTTGAATAAGGAAAACAGCCAACCTCCAGTGGTGTAGTCTGTTGGTGCGCCGCCGGTCTGAAATGCGAGGGACGTTAAAAAGCCCTTTCCAATCCAACAAAGAAAACAAGTGAGGTGTTTGTTAGAATTAAAATTCTTATATTATTGTTACTGCTTATTTAAAAAACACGTAGATAAAATACATTACTGTGATATATACAATGATTTACATAACAAGCTTGAAATTTTTACGAAGATAGCAAAACCGATTTTCAACTGTCTGAATGAACTTCGACGTAACGTTTGTATCGTGAATAGGCGATTCCGTAAAAGGAACAAGACGTGAAATGAAATGTTAAAAGTTTTGAATTGCGGGTATGTGTGTAGCGGAACTCGGGCAGGCGGGGGTTGGCCTGCCAGTCGCGCGTTGTAGTCTCCGCGCGGCGTTGCTCACGTCTTGGGCGCTGCCCCCCCACAACGCCAGGCCACCGGGGCAGCGGCGCGCGCTGTGTATAGGTTACCGGTAATCTCGCGTGAATGGCGGGATTACACGAGGACCTACCTGCGCCGGACCACTTCAAGGGCGATCGCCCGGAAAACTGCGCGGTGGGCGGCGACCAGGGGTTAACCGCGCACACCTGCCCTCGGCAGGCCGCTGCTTCCTCCTCCGCGGCAATACTGAGACACAGTACGTGCAAGTATGAAAATAGAAGTGCATGTCCTAAAATACTGCCTTCACTTGTGTAAATGCCTTGTATGGTACGATGTGTGTGATAATAACATAGAGACGTAAATAATTTTCCCAATATTTTGAGAATATTTTATGGTTTACTTTCATAAAAATATGAAATCAATTGAAAAACAACTTCTAACACTTTCTTCTAGCGTATTTATGGCAAATTTAACGTATGTAATATTCACGAAGTGATACGAGCACAAAGTTCTATTTCAACCAACGTGCTTCTTTAAGCCATACATCCATTTTCTTTGGAATACGAAACTTAGCTGCCCTGCACTTAGAATTTAGCTTCAGACTACCTATTTTAAACTGGAAATATACTGCGAAACTTAAAATGAAACTTCATGCAAAACATACAATAAATTTCAAATAAATTCCTTTATGGCATTCTGGTAGCATAAAAATTATTTTCAGCTGTAGCTTGTCGAAATACTAATGTAGGTACTATTTGTAAATTTGTTTGGTACTAGTAGTACATTTAAATCTGCCATAATTCTACATCCCCTCCTCTTCAACATACACACCCGATATTTTTTTCTTCCCTTTCATGCTACTGTTATCGTTAAATGTTTAACATATAAATTATGTCATGGCTATAAAAATACCTTTATCCACTTGAACAGTTTTAATACTTCGTAAACTGCCATTAGGGGCAGAACCAGTCTTTGGGTTAGTCAGGAGCTTGCAAGGATCAGCCATGGCCTGTATAATTTCAGAATTCGCCTGGAGTGGTATCGGAAAACCATTGAAAATTGAAATCAGATCGTGAGGATCAGGTTACTATTTCCGGTTCTTTGTGTTACAGCTGAGTCACCTAGCTCAGATGTGTCGTCCAGGAAGCAACAGTGACACGTGGACGATACCAAATTGGCGATATTTTATTTCGTGTCGTGTGCACAAGACACTCACCCAATGGAAATGGCATGGGACAGGAAGAAGAAGTGTTTTGTTTTTATGACGATCTTATAGTGTTCAATATTTATTTTCTAATAAATTTAAATACTATACTTATGCTTATGGGATGTGTTAATTAGACCTACGTAGTATACCAATACTTCAAAAAATTAAGTTATTCCCGAATTTTATGTGTGTGTAGTTGAACACAAGAATAACACATTTATTAAGAAAAACGTCAGACTCCTACTTCTCACACGAAATGTTCGCGAACCAAACACACCCCGAGAAATGTTAGCATCTACAAAATTCTTCTTCTCGTGTTATCTACATCAGCAAGATGACACAAAATTTTCTAATTCATTGTTGTGCAGAATAAAATTTCTAGTGTCATCGTTGACAGAATTAAGAATGATAGGTGCTGGTCAATCATTTTTGACAGAACAACAGACAGGGCACATATCGAGCAAATGACACTTATAGCTAGATATGCATATAATGGTTCTGTAAGGGAGATATTTCTTCTGTATATATATGCATTTCATTCATTGTGGAATGAAAATGATGTAGCCAAATCACATGTAGTTAAAGACAGCCAGGATGCTTGAAAAGAAGTAAGGTTAACGGGAAAAACTCTATATCAGATAGTTCTTAACTACATACAGGCCATTCTTGGTCTTGATCTCAGATTCTGTGTTGCTTTTAGTACGGATGGGTGTGCAGTTATGACTTCCGAGAAATGCGGTGCTGTGACAGAAATATTCCAAGTTGCTACAAATGTAGATCATGTATCGTGCTACAATCATGCACTAAACGATTTTATTTCTAAATCTTCAAAGGCTCGAGTGTAAGGAATGCTGCAGCTATAGTGAAAGAAATCATTGCTTTTTTTCAGTCGGTCTGCTAAGAGAAACTCCGTCTTGAAAGCTCATGTAGGCTTCCAACTTATACGCTTGTGTGGAACTCGCTGGGTTGAAAGGAAATACATTATGCTGTAATCCGCACTTTTTTAATGCCTTACCAAAAATTGTAGAAGCCTTGGCAGAAATCGGCGAGTGGTCTGAATCTGAGTCTGCAAAAAAAAAAAAAAAAAAACTGCTATCTTTACCAACTCTCTTTGCAGCACAGAATTAATTTTTGCTTTGATTAGTTCGAGTGATGCACTTATGAGTACTTTACCACTTAGTCGTTACTCGCAGTCTCCTTCTCTTTATCTAAGAAGAGCCTCTGATGCTGTACAGGGTACACTTACACTTAATGTATTGCGACAAGATAGTGAAATTTTTTTTTTTCAGTACTGCATAATGCCACGCCTTGCTGCAAGGCAACTGCATAGAGCAAACTATATGGCCAACAGCACTGAGGAATACTGCAGATAATCTGTTCACATTCCACTGTTGGACATCATAACAGACCTGGAGCAACGCTTCCTCACAGGATGCATTACAGTGCTACGACTTGCGCCTTTTTTTTTTTACCTCCTTTCATATTGAAGGGAGGTAACTTCGAATCAAGGATTCATGCTGTTGTTGAGTGTTATAGTCCTCTTCTACAATCTGGTATCTGAGGTGAAATTGTTGGTACTGTTTTGGATGGTGACATGTGCATTTGCAAAGAAAAATGGAAGGGGGAGAGTAAACAAGGTCACTCAATACCGGAAACTGTACTTAATGTGATTGTCTCCTGCGATATTGATTTATTTCCAACGAGTCGATGCTTTTTGGAAATCCTTCTTACTTTGCCTCTCAGTGTTGCAAGTGCAGAAAAATCTTTCAGCAGCCTACAATTTGTAAAATTATGGCTACGAGCACGAATGGCAGAGGAAAGGTTGAATTGCCTGTGTGTGATATTTGTCCGCCGCGATATAAATGCTGATGTTGGAAATTATATTGAACGTTTTACTAAAGAGGGTAAGCGAAGGATCGCGCTGGAGTTTATTGTGTAGGTAGAATTGTATTTTGCCTAAGATGCTCACCAAACAGCATTTTAATCACTACAGTTTTTTATATATGTTAGATTGTATGGTTTGTGTGACAGTGTATGTAATTTGTAGCATTAAAAACTTTATTTTTACATAACAGCTTGTGATATTCGAACTAAACTCACTTCATTATACAGCAATTCCATTGGCGTAAATAAAAAAAAATTATTAACTTAAATGTATATTACCTGTACCCACACTTCAGTCCTACAGTGGATGAGTGCCCCATCCGAGGTGAACCTCTGGATCCGCCATTGCCAACAGAACCCGTCCTATTTCTCATCGGTTCTTCTGCAATTACGCATGCGCGTTAATTACACTAGAAGCTCTACTGGCGCTGCTTTGAAAATAAATAACATTCTGACGCATTCTGCGTCCCTATATTTTATTCGTCAGAACACACGCTCTGGCGAAGCTCGCCGGCGGACGACCGCAATAAGGATTAAGGGTTTTGTGGACATGCCGGAAGAGTGACGCCAGGAGCCTCGCAGCTGCAAAGGCACGCTACCAAAGGTTTACCAGGGCGCGGACACAGCTGCATTTTGCAGCTGCCCAAGGGACACAGAGATCCCACCCCAGCTGCATCTGTCCTGGGCTTGTACCGCAATAAACCATGAGAGCTTTTAGCGGACGGGCTTGCAGAACGAGACAATAAACTTCCAGGCCAGAACCAAGGGACGACGCCAGGCCGGCTGCGGACCACACGAGCAGCGGCCATGTGTTTTATGACCCGGGGGGACGACAAGCACCCCGGACCACGTGCAGAGACGGGGGAAGTTGAATATGGTGATGGACGCTACAAAACCACGCGAAGGGGGGAGCAACAGGGCAGTCAGTTGAGAGACGTCGAATCAGTCAGTCGGGGGACCTGAAGCGAGGCGTCCGGGTCGGAGCCGGACGAAGCCAGTGCGATGAACGAGTCAGTCAGTCAGTCAGTCGCGGATCGAGCAGTCAGTCAGTCAGTCGGAGTCAGTCGAGGATCGAGAATGCATCACGACGTCGACCTCAGTCGGAGGCCGTCAAACGGGACGTGCGGCGGGAAGAATCCGAGAAAAGTCAGTCAGACTTCGTCAAACGAGAAGGGTGTACCGGGAGCCGAGAGAAAACGAGTTCGCCAAATGCATCAAGACGTGGACCTCAGTCGGAGGCCGTCAAGCGGGACGTGCGGCGGGAAGCATCCGAGAAAAGCCAGTCCGACGTCGTCAAACGCAGAGTCCTGCGTGGACCCGAGAATGAGGAACTTCTAGGCCAGGCGTCGGGACGCCCCACCAAGCCGCCAGCCGAGGGAAGACAGCGCAGCAGTGTCAGATAAGTAGTTCTACACCAAGTGTGAAGAATCTTTCCCCCCCCCCCACGACGCCAGTCGCGGCATCAAACCATATGTAGCCTACATAGAAAAAGGGGAGGGGAGTTTGTCTCGTGAGTTCATGTACCAGTTAACCTGTTCAAGCAACAATAAAATTCGATTATGTGAACTCAGAAATTAAGTGTAATTTATTAGTAAATTGGACCCAGAGACAACAGTGTCGACGTATTCCTACACCCTGTCACTGAGGGCTAGCATCAAGTGCTGACACCTCACGTCGCAGAGCAGAATCAATACCTACTTCCAAACTTCAGCATTTGGCAGGTATCAATTTTTGGCGCCCAACTAAGGGGCACGCTGAAGTCTGTATAGATGGAAGCAAGGACAAGCTAAATTACCCGGGATAAAGGGGACCATGCCCCGACCAAGCAGCTAGCACATTTACGACTTCGAGGGGGTAATAAAATAAAATAAAAATAAAAATACAATTATCCCTTGTGGCGCCCAGTTACCGACAGTATAACCGAAAAAGGGAGTGAGGCAATAAACCGGACGAGGAAAGGGCAGGCGCAGGCGGAGAAGAATAGAAACCCCCAGTGGGTTACTAGGTCCCCAGGCGGTGAACGGTAACGAGCCAGCCAGGCTAAACACAGATGTCAGGGAGGCTATGACAAAACATCCTGCAGTGTCCAGCAATATTACTTTAAGGAGTCCCAATTAACGAGGGAGAAATTAGCGAACGGGAGAGGAAACGCGGAGGAGATGCCAGGCGCGGGCAGAAGGACGTATTAGCGAAGAAAGGAAGGTCTATTTCACTGGATGGTGAAAAAGGACGAGGTGTCAGGCAGACAGGTAATTACAGTGTCGACGAACGACGAGAAAAACGAAGCATAAATTAGCGAACGGGAGCGAAACGTGGAGCGGATGCCAGTAGCGGGCAGGAGGACGTATTAGCGAAGATAGGTATCTTTCACTGGATGGTGAAAAGGACGTGGGTTCAGGCGGACAGGTAAACTACCGCGCCAACAAAATTACAGTAACCAGAGCACCGGGGAAATATTCCCTGGATGGGGAATAGTGACCCTTTTCCGAACATGTATACCAGTATTTCCGCCCGCCATAAGACCACTCGGAGGAGCGGCAGAGAAAGGGCAGGAAAATAGTTCACTGTATGGTACAGAGACTGCGAGATAAGGGTAAAAGCAAGCTGCCAAATAAACCCAGTAAGATCGCGCAGTCGGTGCCCGAAGATAAACAAACCCGGGAGTGCGCACGGGAGTTTAAAAGGCGACTTCAGAGCCGCGAAACCTAGTGCGCACAAGAATACCCATGTGAAGCGGACGACGAGAAGTGTGACGCAACACGAACGAAGGATGAAGGAGGCAGAAGCTTTGCGCGCACGGGAATGACCGGGTGAAGCGGACAAGCGAAGAGAGGAGACGAGACAGCAGCCCGCGGATGTCAACTGAACAAGAGNGGACAAGCGAAGAGAAACGCGAGAAGAAACTGCCACGGAGAAAATGAAGAAGGAAGAAAGCGGACTGCATCGGCAAAAAGTCGAACCCAGACAACTTCAGCGAGGCGAGGCGGTACCATGCAGACCAAACCAATCGGCGGGACGAGACAGCAGCCCGCAGATGTCAACTGAACAAGTGTTGGGAGGGGGTACCTTCCCCCTCCCCCAGCAGGTGGTCCAAACCCACATTGCGGGGAGTCCAGCATGTTGTAAGTAAACAACCGACGGGAGTTCTCCAGGCCCCGCCTATTCCAGGGGCCGTGAAGGCGGTCAGCACCAGGTAAAGTGTCTACCACACTACACCCCCCCTCCTTCATAGAGAAACAAAGACGAGACTGTGCAGAAGAAGATATTTNCTTCATAGAGAAACAAAGACGAGACTGTGCAGAAGAAGATATTTTGTTTACCGAGTGCAAAGTGACCAATTAGTTTCATTCATTTCAAAACCGCAAGTACGAAGTGTGGAGAGGCCTTTAGCCAACTGATCAAGTCAATGTTGTAGTGTAATTATGTGTTCAAACATGCACAGTGAAAACCACGAAAGTCCGCAACAAAAGTGGCAGGACATCTGTCTCATTGTACCCGAGCTAAATTCATCAGTAGCACTGTTTGCCAGTTACTGATTGTTTGCACTTGTGTGTCCCCAATTAATAGATGTTCACCGATGTTTGTATTTTGTTTACTTTTTGTTTACCACTGTGTATCAACAGTGATTGTACTTGTTGGCTACCACTGTAAAGCATTGTTTACGAGTGGGCGTACTTCACTGCCAGAGGCAGTGTCGTTTTGTGTATCGTTGCCCCGTCAGACCGCTCGTCAGGCAGCAGGGAGTGTGTTAAAAGATAACCCAACATATACCAGTAAGAAATGCCGGTAAGAATTACAACCTGTCACTACACAGACAGTGTCAATAACCTTAATACTTTTTAATCGCCAAAGTTTGGTTAAGTGGCTAAGAATTATTTTTCATATACTTGTTACTGGAGGTATATAGTATGTAAAGGGTTACGAAAAAAGCTGCCTACTAAATATAGTGTAGNTACTTGTTACTGGAGGTATATAGTATGTAAAGGGTTACGAAAAAAGCTGCCTACTAAATATAGTGTAGAGAACCAAATGTGAGTTATTTAATTTCTTAATGGTCAACCGAATACTGCAACTGACGTAAAATATTATGCAAAAACAACATACAGTGGGCCACTTGTGACGAATATAGTTCGTGTAACGACGCTGAGGGCGAGGATCATGGTTTAAAATCAGTCGTTTTTATATTTTGTCACGTTTTACTACAGAAAAAAAAGGCAGTAGGTCAGTAAGCATCGCTTGAAAAACGAGTAAGAATTAGTAATTTTTAATCCACGAGGTTAAAGGTCCGGGAGTGGCCAAAGCTTCGGCCAATTACAGGGCTCTCGCAGGCCGCGCGAAATGGCTGCGCGGATGCGTGGTGAGACGCGAGACGCGTGGTGATTACAGGTAGTGTATCGGGAAAATTAAATGTTTTATTTCAATGGCGCGAGTTGGGTAGAACGAAAGGTTATGTTATGTAAAAGGTCCGAGATAACTTAGATTATTTTTAAGTTACCCATTTATAGGTTAACTGGTGATTTTAAAGTTCTGAAATAAAATTTTTGAAGAAAATTTCTACAAATGGCAACATTTTTTACGGCCTTTTTAAAATCTTTAGCCTAGAGTTTTAGTAAGAAATTCTTAAGATATGTAGTGGTTTTATGCGGTAAAGTGGCAGTGCCGCGGGAATTAAAATACGTTTAAATTTGTGTGATTTTAGCTCGTCAGAGTTGGTGTTATGTTTAACAAGGGTTAGGGTGTAATGTGAAATTCGAGAGTTAAGCCGCCAGCCGAGATAGGAATATGAGTTTTTTTTTACCGCCAGAGTCAGAGCGAGTAAAAGACCGCCAGGAAGTTTGTTTTGAGAGGCCTACCTGCCCTCATAAATAACGTGTGTTCACGTCACGGCCAGGGCCATGCGTAGCGTTGTTAACCCCGAGAAAGGCGCAATTATGTACCAGTTGTTTACCGCTAGGTTTGAGATTGGTTATTATTGTTANGAGAAAGGCGCAATTATGTACCAGTTGTTTACCGCTAGGTTTGAGATTGGTTATTATTGTTACCGATGTTTCACTCCATCAGTCTCATTATGTAGCAATGGTTATTTAGGGTTTACCAATGTTCGCTTGTCGTTTACCGTTGGCAAGTTACGTGGATAAAAAGGTGTAACTATGTATTAGAATTCGAGATTTAGAGCCTCAGCCATTGTAAGTTGTTTCTTTCGGGTACGAGTCACGAGTCACAAGGTCGGAGGAGAAAACGATGTGTTTTTTTTCGTGTTGAAGGGCCGACCAGCCCCATGAATAAAGTGTGTTTATTTTACCGCTAGGGTCAATGTTGCTTATCTTGGCCCACCGTCAGACCGCTGGGGCGGAGCGGCAGAGAGGCTCATGAGATAACAGGATCGTTGTTCCTAAGTAGTAAGGGGAGCTTGCTCGCATAACCTGTTGGCAACTGTTCAATGAGAAACTGTTCAGTAAAAAAAATAACCCCGCCTGGACGGGCTGGGTAGTGCGGCAGAACAGAGTGTGTAAGGAACCAGTGTAATTAATTGTAAGGATGTAAGAGGAGTGTGCTATGTGACCAGGGTTTATTTTGTTTGTACTTTGTGTCAATTTTCAAAGTGTGAGACAACTCCCCCCCCCCCCCAGCATTGCCTAGGGTTTGCGGGCCTGCGATGTTCTAAAATTGTAAGAGGGTGTGCCCCTCACAAACTGGTTTGTGACGCAGAAGCCCTAACTTTCCCTCAGACGCACTGCCAGGGCCACGCGACAGAGTATGGAGGGGGACCGCCCCTCTCCAGCCCTAACGAGGTCAGAAGAAAAAGGCCGCCCCAGCTGCTTTCGCTGCCTCCCAGCAACGCAAGCGCAGCGCTGCGCGCGCGCACAGAACCGCGATTTGCCCAGAGGACAACCATAAGAGGAAGAAATGCAAGAGCGTGCACTGACAAAGAGAGCGATGGAGACTTTGACGCATTCTGCGTCCCTATATTTTATTCATCAGAACACACGCTCTGGCAAAGCTCGTAGGCGGACAACCGCAATAAGGATTAAGGGTTTTGTGGACATGCCGGAAGAGTGATGCCAGGAGCCTCGCAGCTGCAAAGGCATGCTACCAAAGGTTTCTGCACGTGCAACTGTTCCTGCACGTGCAGACGACATCCGGAGACAACGGAAGGCACCAGGGCGCGGACACAGCTGCATTTTGCAGCTGCCCAAGGGACACCGAGATCCCACCACCAGCTGCGTCTGTCCCGGGCTTGTACCGCAATAAACCATGAGAGCTTTTAGCGGACGTGCGTGCAGAACGGGACAATAAACTTCCAGGCCAGAACCAAGGGACGACGCCAGGCCGGCTGCGGACCACACGAGCAGCGGCCACGTGTTTTATGACCCGGGGGGACGACAAGCACCCCGGACCACGTGCAGAGACGGGGGAAGTTGAATATGGTGATGGACGCTACAAAACCACACGAAGGGGGGAGCAACAGGGCAGTCAGTGGAGAGACGTCGAATCAGTCAGTCGCGGATCGAGCAGTCAGTCAGTCAGCCGGAGTCAGTCGAGGATCGAGAATGCATCACGACGTCGACCTCAGTCGGAGGCCGTCAAGCGGGACGTGCGGCGGGAAGCATCCGAGAAAAGTCAGTCAGACTTCGTCAAACGCAGAGTCCTGCGTTGGACCCGGGAAGAAGGAACTTCGAAGCCAGGCGCCGAGACGCCCACCAAGTTCGAGAGCAGTTCCAAGCCGCCAGCCGAGGGAATTCAGCGCTGCAGTGTCAGATAAGTAGTTCTACACCAAGTGCGAAGAATCTTCCCCCCCCCCCCCCACGACGCCAATCGCGGCGTCAAACCATACGTAGCCTACATAGAAAAAGGGGAGGGGAGTTTGTCTCGTGAGTTCATGTACCAGTTAACCTGTTCAAGCAACAATGAAACTCGATTATGTGAACTCACAAATACAGTGTAATTTATTAGTAAATTGGACCTAGAGACAACAGTGTCGACGTATTCCTACGCCCTGTCACTGTGGGCTAGCATCAAATGCTGGCGCCTCACGCCACAGAGCAGAATCAATACCTATTTCCAGACTTCAGCATTTGGCTGGTATCAATTCTTTCTTGTCTTAGTTTTGAAGATGCGACTGCAATAACACGGAGCAATACATGTTTTTTTCCCTTGAAAATTTGTTCTATTTGAATTTTTGGAATTTTCTGTAGTATATGTTATTGCAGTTTGGCAGCCAGCTTTATACATACGTTTTTCACTTTTCTCAGTGAAAACTTAAGGTAAATAATCATCATATTGACATATAATCGTATTTTTTACCAAAGAATCCCATGATTAAAATTCCACATTTTTTCAAGAAACTTATTAAGTACGGAGTTACGGGGGAAATCATCGATATTATGAACTTAGCCCTCCTAAATTATTCCTAAAATACATTACATACGACATGCTGTACAACAATTAAAATAATTGTTTATGCTGTTCACGATCAGAAACCAACACAAAAATAATCATAGCCTTTGCTACTAACCATTGCTGGCACGCCAATATTTTATACTGGCTGCTGCTTTTTCTGTGGACCAACGTAGGCTAAATTATTCACTTAGGTTACGCTATAGTTACTATCCTGCAGGTGTTTATAAGTACTTGTCTGAACAAATATTCTGTCTGTTGCAAAACCGGAAGTGTGTTAATAAGTCAAGAGAATGGATAACAATTCGTTTACACAGCACTACGTCCTGTTCGACATGTAAGCATAACACTCGATGCCATACCTGGGCAATTCTGGCTTCATGGGTCTTAAATAATTATTTTAGGTAATTATTTCACACTTTTTCTTGTCATTCAATAAAGTAAACCAACCATTTTGCAAAAAAAAAAAACCTTAAGTCATTGTTTTAATTATTTGTATATTTTCAAAAGATACTTTACGAAAGTTCAAAAATTTCCCCAAAAATACGCATTACATTTTCTACTAAAAATAATGTGAACATTCACGAACTTTTCTCTGTGTTACTACGTACATGTACCAGATGGTTTAAAGTACTTAATTTTTTTACCATGTTAATCATTGTATTCCTGAAACTGATGTATGTATATATATATATATAATATTATTTTTAAGACACAAAACTACAAAACTGTGATGTGATATCGACATGAAACAATACAAAGCAATGAGACGGAGAGTAGGGTAAGGTGGGGCTATTTGAACCATTTCAAAATTAAAGCCTTATTATGTCTCACCAGTACATGCTATCAGATATAACATAACATATAAATTTAGCTCCTAATGTTGTGCAACAAATAAAGCCACAATGAAACTTAATAGCATATGCACTTACTGATAAAAAATAATGTAGAAAACACTAAATAAGTATGAAATTTCAGAAAGTGTGGGGTTATTTGGACCACATGGGGCTATTTGGATAACATAATTCGCTGCTTCATAGCGCATGTATTAGACTTATAAAGTCTACATTAGTCCTCAAAAATTGTTTTACTTAATGACTTCTCTTCCAAATATCTCACACCACAGAAGCCACATGGTGTGTTGTCTTTATCTGATGATTCTGAGAACTCTTCGCTGGAACTCGTAGAAGTTCGGCTTTGTTTCATCATTCTGCCCCGCCACTTCCGTTTTTCCATCAGGCCTAATATGATGACTTATTGTTGACTTGTTATTACCACTGCTACCTTCTCAAAATGTAACTTCTTCTTTGTTCTTGTTTTTTCAATGTGTTCTGGAGATGCCAGGTAACAAGCTGATCCCTTTTCTCTAGTAAAAATGTTCTCCCTTTTCTCTTTTTGTGGTGTTGGCATCACAACAGATAAGGACATGGTTGCATTCAAAGATGTTCCGTCAGCAGACTCTTGGTGCACATACCTACTATTTGCTGCCATTGCCTTTTCTGATGATTCTCCATTTTGTACTTCACATTCATTATCATGATCGCCAGGCATTTCATTATCGGAAATGGCTGAAGGGAGGAACTTTTCTGGAGATATTTTACCTTGATGGAAAGGATAAATACCAGTGCATTCAAATCCTTTAAGTGCGTTGCCGACAGTTGCACCCTTCCTCAATGCTGCGTTGAAAATGCCACCAAAAAGGAACTCTTTGATAGAAGCTGTGGGGTTGGTGTGCACGAACGAATTTGTTTCGTGGTGGTAATGTGTTTTCAGAGGCTTGAAAACAGTTCTGTCCAGCGGTTGTAAGACATGAGTGATGTGTGGTGGAAAACATAGAAACTCGATTTGGTGTTCCACACAATACTCCAAGCTGTGTAGTTACTGGTGTTAAGTATGTCCATCCAGTAACAATAAGTATCGTCCCGGTGAACGGTGTTTTTGAAAATGTTGTAGCCAAACCACAAACAACTCTTTGTTAATGTAATCTTATTCCGACATTGCAACTTGACTGCCAGAAGGCATTCCATGCTTATATTCTACCTCATTATCTTCCCTATGAATATAATGAATGGGTAAATAAATACCCCACTGGCACTGCAACAGACAACTGCTGTTACATTTCCCCCTCGTTCTAGACTTGTCAGCGATGTAATTTCTCTCTTACCTCTTTCACTAGCCACTTTCAAGGGCTTCTTGTTTATTGGAAACCCGCTCTCGTCAACGTTATAGATGCTCTGAGGTTAGTCTGGAATATCTAACTTGACGTATACACCCTTCAAGATGTAGAAATTATCCACAACTTCTGGTTTTCTCAAGGAAATGGAATTTCTATGCCTGTCCATGAAAGAAGATAAACCACTCTTTTTCAGCCATTTTTGTTTCATCACTCCATGGAGTGTTAATGTTCTTCAGTTTTGCATAATGGTACACTACCCTGATACCTGTCAAATGCTGAAGTTTGGAAGTAGGTATTGAATATGCTCTGCGGCGTGAGGCGCCAGCACTTGATGCTAGCCCTCAGTGATAGGGCGTAGGAATATGTCGACACTGTTGTCTCTAGGTCCAATTTACTAATAAATTACACTTAATTTGCGAGTTCACATAATCGAGTTTTATTGTTACTTGAACAGGTTAACTGGTACATGAACTCACGAGACAAACTCCCCTCCCCTTTTTCTATGTAGGCTACATATGGTTTGACGCCGCGATTGGCGTCGTGGAAGGGGGGGGGGAGATTCTTCACACTTGGTGTAGAACTACTTATCTGACACTGCTGCGCTGTCTTCCCTCGGCTGGCGGCTTGGAACTGCTCCGGTGCTTGGTGGGGCATCCCGACGCCTGCTCTCGGAACCCCTCCTCCCGGCTCCACTCAGCACTCTTCGTTTGGCGATGGCCGGCTGCCGTTTTCTCGGATTCTTCCCGCCGTACGTCCCGTTTGACGGCCTCCGACTGAGGTCCACGTCTTGATGCATTTGGCGAACTCGTTTTCTCTCGGCTCCCGGTACACCCTTCTCGTTTGACGAAGTCTGACTGACTTTTCTCGGATTCTTCCCGCCGCACATCCCGTTTGACAGCCTCCGACTGAGGTCGACGTCGTGATGCATTCTCGATCCTCGACTGACTCCGACTGACTGACTGACTGCTCGATCCGCGACTGACTGACTGACTGACTCGTTCATCGCACTGGCTTCGTCCGGCTCCGACCCGGACGCCTCGCTTCAGGTCCCCCGACTGACTGACTCGACGTCTCTCAACTGACTGCCCCGTTGCTCCCCCCTTCACGTGGTTTTGTAGCGTCCATCACCATATTCAACTTCCCCCGTCTCTGCACGTGGTCCGGGGTGCTTGTCGTCCCCCCGGGTCATAAAACACGTGGCCGCTGCTCGTGTGGTCCGCAGCCGGCCTGGCGTCGTCCCTTGGTTCTGGCCTGGAAGTTTATTGTCCCGTTCTGCACGCACGTCCGCTAAAAGCTCTCATGGTTTATTGCGGTACAAGCCCAGGACAGACGCTGCTGGTGGTGGGATCTCGGTGTCCCTTGGGCAGCTGCAAAATGCAGCTGTGTCCGCGCCCTGGTGCCTTCCGTTGTCTCCGGATGTCGTCTGCACATGCAGGAACAGTTGCACGTGCAGAAACCTTTGGTAGCACGCCTTTGCAGCTGCGAGGCTCCTGGCGTCACTCTTCCAGCACGTCCATAAAACCCTTAATCCTTATTGTGGTCGTCCGCCTGCTAGCTTCGCCAGAGTGTGTGTTCTGACGAATAAAATATAGGGACGCAGAATGCGTCAACCCTTCTCACACTCATGGACGAATGACCAAAACAACGACTTGAAAGACTTGTAAGCCTGTCCACCAGATCAGTTTCTTGCTCTGGAGACAAAATTGTGGGATAACCAATGGACTACCTAAGCATAGGGATTTGTGCATTGTTGGGATCATTCACGAAGTCTGTATGAATACGAGTTTCTTGAAATCTCCTCTGCAGAGTTGTATATAGTTCGTTGAAGTGTGATGCTGCAGCTCTCGTACCTAAATGACCATTAAGTACACTAATTTTTGCTTGAGTAATTATTTATTCGGACGACTGCAAATACTCATTCTTCTTTTATATTTCCTCGCCATCTGAAAGAAAAAAAAACACAAAGTCGCATCGGTGTAAATCTCATAAATAAATTTTATCTGCAAGATATTAGCAATCACTTTTTTAAATTTATTGTTCTAAATTTTAAAAAAATTTCAGGGTGATTAAATTTGCTACTTANGATATTAGCAATCACTTTTTTAAATTTATTGTTCTAAATTTTAAAAAAATTTCAGGGTGATTAAATTTGCTACTTAAGGGTAGGCCTTTCCTATAATCAAATTGGCCACTTCTTTTTCATGACCAACAAATTAACCAGTAAAACTGACTGAAAAATATCCTGATTATATAATTTTTAATGGGAACCATATTCGTAAACTTTATTAAATTAGAGTCACTAAAAATCGTACAAAAAACTTTGTTGGAAAGATTTAAGCTTTGTCGCCAAATATTGTTTAAAATTTTGTTATTTATAATTAATTTAGTAATTGATTGCACGTTAAGAAGTGCTTCAGTATATTAATAAAATAAATATACAAAATAAACTAAAACTGATTAATATTTGATTGTGATTCAAATGGCCTCACGTGCAGCAACGGTCATCTCCTAATAGTTTCGTGACCAAGCAACAGATGTCGCTAATGGTCATATAGAACTACTAAGCGGTCTTCGCTGGCCCTGACACAAACAAAACACGTATAAATTGGCCTTCGTTTTTACAGTCAGATTTTAATTTACAAACATTGTATGTGCGTGTATACAACGTGTTTAGGAAACATGTGTACAAACTCGGGCACGTGATTCGAGACCGAAAAAGAGGAAGAATGATATACACCCATGGTATATATCAATTAGTAAGGGCTGTAGAAGCCGCTAAAGGCGGAGGGCGACAAGCATATTGCGTGGGGTATTAGGCAAAGTACTTGCGTTAAAGGAACACAAATTGGCATAAGGATTAATTAAACCAATATCTTGGATAAAAGGAAGGTATGGTACGGTCTTACCACCCCTTATCATGTAAATAATAGGGGTTGGTATTGGTTGATTGCATGCAAAATTTACACCGTGAGATTTAATTGATTGTGGATACCATCGGATGATGCAGGACGTCGTAATTAGCGAAATGGCTCCCTAGTTGCAACTCCCTAGGACCCACCGTTTCCGGTTGAATCGCAAACTACGTGTTCAGTGGTAGCAATACCATGGCCTGGTGAGAAGGCAACCCTTCCTGCGCCCGGAGTAATACAGCGGGGATTCCCCGCCGAATGAGTATGGCCAGGAACCCACACGCAGCAAACATATTAGCATTAGGAAATGTGCTACACCAAAGTGTAGCTGTGTAGGTGGCAGATTGTGCAGCAGAGGGTAGAAACGAAGAAAACAATATGTTGGCTGCACTGGCTAACTGTGGCCGTATCCGCGATAAACATATGTTTGGTCAGTCCAGTGATGCTGTGTGATGTACAGTGCAGTCGATGTTGCGATACGTTGCGAGTAGTGATAATGACTTAATGGGCCCAGTAGCGTGACTCTGTACTAATGTGTGTAAACACATGTAAATTCCGTGACGTAGCAATGCGTCATCGGCACTGAAGGGACTACCTGCCAGCAAAACAGAACATATACTGCAATCATTCGAGATTATGCAGGTGGCATATCACAACCAATTTCACAAAAAATGTTCGAAATGTGTCCATCTAATGTCAATTCAGTAGTTCATACGGCGTATTAGAGACTGGCGGACGCGTTGAAAAACTCCTGGTGTGTCCCGCACTTGATCGCAGGCAGCCTCGACCCTCGCTTACAGGTCCTTTTCAGATGCCACGGATGTCTCGTACACACACGCATTAAGAAATCCCCACAGCCAATGGTATAAGGTCCGGGGAGCGTGGTGGCCAAGCACGATGCCCACCCCGTTCTCTCCAGCGAGCGGGATACGCTGTGTTGAGGCGGTCACGCACAATCCTGGTGAAATGTGGTGGTGCACCGTCATGTTGCAGCCATATCCGTTATATGATGGCAAGTGGAAATTCTTCTGGTAACTGCGGCAATCGGAGCTGCAGGAAATCATAATATTGAAATCCTGACACATGGTTCGGCAGCAAGAATGGGCCAATGATATTGTCCACCACTATACTGGCCAAAATGTTGATGGCAAAGCGGTGCTGGTGGCCTCTCGTTACAGCTGCATATGGGTTGGAGTCATCCCACATGTGGACATTTCTACTGTTGCAAAATCCTTCCTGTGTGAACGTGGCTGCATCTGTAAACATTACAATCGCCGGGACATCAGGACCAATTTCACACTGCTGCATGAACCACCGGCAAAATTCTAGCCGAGGGCATAATCTGCTGACCCCATTGCTTGTACCCTACGCACATGGTATAGTCGCAGCAGCTGTTCATGGAGGACACACCATACTGCGTCATTCGATGCATCTATTCTCCGCGCGATCGCGTGGGTACTCGTTGAAGCGTTGTCTACTGCATTCTCTAAGACGGCCTCTTCAAACTGCGGAGTGCGGACGATTCTCGGTCGACCAGGTCCACATCGACGCTGAAACGTGCCTGTTTCCCGTAGTCACTGTGTAAGGTGTGCGAATGTCTGGTGGTTCGGCAGACGTCGTGCTGGGTATATTTGGCTGTACACATGTGCAGCTTCCCTGCCATTGGCTCTCACTTCACGATACACCAAGACCATGTCAGCAATTTCAGAATTTGTGTACTCGCCCATTTTCACGTCTGCAGCTGTACCTAGTAAATCGAAGCAGTGACGCTGCGAATAACAGGCCGCTGGGGCGGGAAACTACACTGCTTAGGAGGGGGGAAAGGGGAACTGGCTGTGGCGTGTAACATCGTGCATATACAACCAACATGTGTTTACCACTGGATGTACGACGTGTTTACCACTGTACCCTTCGTTTACTTTTTAAATGAAAACGGCGGGTCCTAGGGAGTTGCAACTAGGGGGCCTTTTGTGCTACTTACGACGTCCTGTTTTATCCGGTGGTATCCACAATCAATTTAACCTCACGGTGTAAATTTCGCATGCAATCAAAGTGTGCGAATCCCTATTATTTACGTGATAGGGGCGTGTACGACGTACCATACCTTCCTTTTATCCAAGATATTGGTTTAATTAATCCGTATACCAATCCGTGTTCCTCTAACGCAAGTACTTTGCATACCATACCACGTAATATACTTGTCGCCCTCCGCCTTTAAGGGCTTCTACAGCCCTTATTATTTGAGATGGACAATGGGTGCCCTATATCAATCTTCCTCTTTTCCGGTCATGAGTCACATGCCCAAGTTTGTACACATGTTTCCTAAATACGTTATATATATACATATATGCATACACTTTAATATGTGTTTTCTCATTCCACTTATGCATTCTCCAGAAGTATTTAAGCAAAAAACTTTAAGCTAAATCTGCATGATAGCAGAAGTGCCTACAATGTGGCGTTCATTGTTTTTAACAGCAGTTGTTTGAGTTACAAATTCTAATAATCAAAATATTGTTTTATAACATAATTTATAAATTTGATTAAGCTTATATCATAAATCACAACTTTATATTTCGTAGATGTATGTAATTTAAGAATAATCCCTCATAAACTTATTCAGTGTAACCCCTTTCCTTAAACTCTTCGATGACCTGAATACATGGCATGTGTGTGTGAATAATCTCAAGCTCTTTGGAAAGTGACCAAAACGTTTTGNCTCTTCGATGACCTGAATACATGGCATGTGTGTGTGAATAATCTCAAGCTCTTTGGAAAGTGACCAAAACGTTTTGACCTGTCAACAGAAAATTCTGAATCGATCGCTTTTCCATCCCCACCTAAACTTACCCCCGTTATCGCTGAATACCTAAGCTTTTGACTGCCGCTCCAGCCATTTACACTCTCTCGTGCTAGCTCNAACTTACCCCCGTTATCGCTGAATACCTAAGCTTTTGACTGCCGCTCCAGCCATTTACACTCTCTCGTGCTAGCTCAGCGTATAACCTTAGCCATACAGTTCCATAACTGACGGTGCATAAACCAATAACGGGAGAAAGTTGCTTTCGAGCCTCCCCGTCGCAACACTACTGTAGGTTTATTTAGGGTCGCTGGGTGTTGCGATCGCTTATTCGCACCCCTAATATCGACGAACATGCGGTACGTTGCTCACTGGTTGCAAGATGCAAGCTCGACATAAGAACAATGGTACAACGTACCGGCACAGCGTATCGTAAATGAATACGTCACCGAACGGCATAATGATCTACGTCTGAACGATGCGCCGCTTCCACGTGTCGCAGAGTCGTGTGGTATTGATCGGCGAGGTCGGGACGTCCGCCGTATCGCAATTCTGGAAAGCGGGATGGGGGAAAAAAAACCCCCCTTGTGTAAGTAGCCTGGGATCGAACCAACGTCATCTCGAATTCGAGCGAGGTACGTTCGCCGTATGAGGAAACATGCATTGGCACACACATTAATACGAGTCGGGGAGCGCGCGTACTGAAAATAAACCAAGCATGTCCGTCCAGGATGGCGTACGTAGTGAAATGGACGCGCAAATAAAATTTGTGTTTACTGTGCATTGCGATTTGTGTGGTTCGTGTACAGTAAATTTCTTCCTGAACCAATTAAGGAGATACGTAAATGATTTCGTATGTTTTGTAAAAGTGTGTTGTAGAAATCTCTTTTGCTTGTAGTGATTCAAAAACATTTTTCGGAACTAATTTCCAATAGTATTGTTTGCAAGACGAACAAAAAATGTATATTGGCATAGTTGCTGTTTTAAATTGCGTTTTTGAACCCTCTTCCATAACTTCTTTTATTGGGGAATGGGCATTTTCAATGCACAGCAGTTGACATATCTTTGCAAACAGGAAAGAAAATATATTTCATTGATTCTTTTTCTGAACAAGGTGGAGTTCAAACACCTGAACATCATTGNTGCAAACAGGAAAGAAAATATATTTCATTGATTCTTTTTCTGAACAAGGTGGAGTTCAAACACCTGAACATCATTGAGTCAATAATAATCATTCAAGAAAACAAGAATGAAATCACAGTCTACCTTATTTGGGGTACAACAGGCTACTCACTTGTCAGAAGCCAATGGACAACTACATTCACGGTTCTAGTATATAAGTGACAATGGAGTCTACCATACGGGTAATTTAGAAAAAGTTAAGAAAGGGGGAGTTTTTGGAGAGGAGCACTAAATAACCCACATATCCTTTCGCAACTCTATCAGTAAAGGGAGTCCGCAGAAGGCTACACAAATTNTGCAAACAGGAAAGAAAATATATTTCATTGATTCTTTTTCTGAACAAGGTGGAGTTCAAACACCTGAACATCATTAAGTCAATAATAATCATTCAAGAAAACAAGAATGAAATCACAGTCTACCTTATTTGGGGTACAACAGGCTACTCACTTGTCAGAAGCCAATGGACAACTACATTCACGGTTCTAGTATATAAGTGACAATGGAGTCTACCATACGGGTAATTCAGAAGATGTTAAGAAAGGGGGAGTTTTTGAAGAGGAGCACTAAATAACCCACATATCCTTTCGCAACTCTATCAGTAAAGGGAGTCCGCAGAAGGCTACACAAATTNAGAGGAGCACTAAATAACCCACATATCCTTTCGCAACTCTATCAGTAAAGGGAGTCCGCAGAAGGCTACACAAATTTGTTTGAGAAAGAATGCAGTAGACATTACTGAAATTGAAGGAAATAATTTTTAATAAACATCACAAATCTTCATATTCCGACTCCGCATAAGCCATGGCTTTGTGTGCCGTTTTCAAATGTGAGGGCAGATTAGATTGTCATGAACTGCGCCCTCCGATTTGCCGTCTGCGTAAAAGAGAGGAAACCATAGTCTCAGTCTATTAATAAAATACTATTTAATAATAAGATTATTTATTAATGTATTAATTATTAATGCACTGCTGTCGTGGACTTATGAAAGCAGAAATTTTACAAGCCATTGTTTCTTACTTTATATTTAATTGTATTTATTATGATATTGTATACGTTTATACTATATTAAATCATTGTATCGTAATATTTTAACTACAGACCCGAGAAAATAAATAAAACAATACAGACGAGTGAAGAGATTTGGGTGGCTCTTAACATCGAGGTCTTGAGAGCTGATGAGGATGAAGCGAGGTGAGTATGGAATAGTGCCGGAATGCAAGTGTGGGGAAAACGGGAGATCCCCGTGAAAATCTGCCGACTAGCGGCATCGGCTTGCACGATCACCTCATGAGAAAATCTGGGGAGTGACCCCACCGGGAATCGAACCAGGTTTGCCTAGGTGGGAGGTTAGCAGTCTAACCACTACACCACCGCGGTCCCACCTATGCCTAGGAACTAGAAAATTTCGCAAATTTATTTTAGGACAAGCTAGGCTTCAAACACATGTACATTTCTGTTATGTTTGTATTTGGCTCATAATGTATAGGACACGTCCAAATTAACACTGAGTAAATAACAGACATGTAAGGAAACAAGTACCGAATCCCATGCCACCTAGTCTTAGGTAAAACTGCAATTAACAGAAAGCCAATGCTCGAAAATAAATAGGACCAAGTCGTTTAAAACGCGAGATTTTCCTGTCCCTACCTATGCCCAATCGTTGCTTTGGCTCATTGTCTTAAGTTTTATATGTTCTTCAGATAGTAATAGGCATGCAAAATATTTATTTATAAATTTTTACTTATGCAATTAGGAATTATTTTATATTATAATATCAACCAATATAAAAACACAAATATATTTTTTTATGAGCACGATAGCCCTAAAATTTTGCTGCAAACATAACTCCCGCCCCACTAACTGTCCAACGGTGTTTTTTAAAAGCAATAACTATTTATAGTTTATTCGGGGCGTTTGGTGTAGCGTGGTTCAAAAGGAAGGTGGCAAGTTGAAGTATGCACAGAGAGAGAGAGAGAGACNATTCGGGGCGTTTGGTGTAGCGTGGTTCAAAAGGAAGGTGGCAAGTTGAAGTATGCACAGAGAGAGAGAGAGAGACTAAGAGAACTGGCGTACTTGTATTGATAGATCAGACTACTCATATTTTGTATTAACACCAGTGCTGTTCACGGTAAACCGGACACTCCTGAAAGCCCTGCTTAAGATCTACTTGTATTCACACAGTGTATTCCTACACCGTGTATCAAATAAACTTTGTCATGGGCCTCATCAGTGTATTTATACGCCGGTCAAGTGAAACTGCAAAATTATTAAGAAAGTAAATACTTTGCAAATTTGTTTGTTAGCTCTTACATTTATGCAACACCTAAAAAACAAAAACAAAAACAAACTTAATTATTAACAAAGGTTTACCTTACGCGTTTAAATCAACGTTACGACATTAAATTACCTCATTTCCGTCGTTACCAACCTCACAGGGCGCATGCCAGTCAGCGTGCCCGTCAAAGTATATACAGTCAGGGGCACCAACATTTTTTCAAACGTTGAGTTCAAAAATACTTACTTTACCGTGGACAGACTCTAAGCTATAATTGAATAGTCCTGATGGATGCTGTGTATTTCTAGTAGCCATCGTCTTGATTGTCACATGAAACACGTCACGCCCCTTGCTTTACTTCAGACCGTCTCCAGGAAGGAGAGATGAAAACATTCATACATGAACTCGCATTCTATTCAACCGTTATCTTTTAAGCAGTTTACGAAAACTATTTTTGTTGAATTCACAATGATGCCATTCTCCGAAGGTCCATAAAGATTGACAGTACTCCAGGTTTTAATATCGGTTCACCATTGAAAGCACAACAGTAACCATAGAACATAGGTTTGTGTGCACAAGACGACCGCCAGTTTTCGAACCTATTGATCCGCAGCTGCGCATAATAGGCCATGTGCATGATAGTTCCTGACATTGCACAAAGGAAATGTTTATATTTAGTTTATTATGCAGGCTCATTAGGGAACAGTCAGTCAGCACAGGGTAGAACATTTTGGACGAAGTTATTTATTTAAAACGGAGAAACATAGTTATGCTGCAGAAACTAATAAATATCGCAAGATATAAATTTATAGGAAAGAAAAGGCAACAGTGTACTACCAGACATTTTTAAAGACTATTCACGTCTTTCCGATTGCAAAAGCAAAGATGTTTAAAGAAAAGCGAAAAGGCAAATTATTTTTAATCACTCTCTATTTTCAACACAATATCACAATCTGTTACTAAAATGCATTATATATGTGCAAAGAAAACCAAAACGTCCAAACATTATTTACCAACACTGCCAACTGACGTAAGACTCGTCGCAAAATTTATTTGGCTTAAAAAAAAAAATCAATCGTAAATAAATTTTACACATGGTTTCTGGTTGTGTGAAGGTTCTGCTCTTATGTCCTATGCTCTGTGCCTATGTGTTTTTGTTGAGAACCAACCTTAACACTCACAAAGCCAAAAACCAACAACTAGAAGTAAAATAGTACGGATGACAACATCATTATTCACGATCTCGCCATTTTGGATGAACAATGACTGCCGACAAACACTACAATGACGTCACATCACGAGCGTTATCAAAAACAACACTACAATTAAAATCATAATGTTAAACAATTTTATGTATGAAAATTATTGTTCTTTAATATTGGGTTTTGTATTAAAACAAAAACGTAATTATATTCGTCCGAATTCTGTTTTGAAGGAAAATAAAAGCACACTAAGGCGTAGTCCTCGGAGTATCAAACATGTCTAACTTTATAACTGTTGAAATAATTTTTGTAAACGTGTCAAAGTGGGGAGAGAGTATGGTTTTCCCATGGGCACATGAAAAGAACGGACGTTTGTAACGACTATAATGAAGCCATAATTTACGCCTCATTTCGGAAAATTAATTTCGAACAAGATCTTTAGCACCTTTGATAAAATACAAACATAAGTCTCACTTTATATAAATATTTATTAATTAACAGAGTAGTTACGAATTTATCCTTGAATTAAGTGGGGCTACTGCGAGTTGCGTATTGACCCCGGAACGCTGTAATGACATTTCAAACGACGTGTCTATTTCAGGTAGGTTATTGGCTATTCGCATTTAATGTAACAACTTTGAAAGCCATGCTTATGATACAGGCTACTTTTCTGTCAGTTTTGTACCCTTCCATCTTGCGTAAAGTTGAACTGGCCATGAATTCTCTCACTTTATTCATCCGTCGATCAAGTGTTACTGCGATATTGCTACGACTATAAAAATGCTGATAACATGTTAATTCTTTCNCATCTTGCGTAAAGTTGAACTGGCCATGAATTCTCTCACTTTATTCATCCGTCGATCAAGTGTTACTGCGATATTGGTACGACTATAAAAATGCNGTTAATTCTTTCTCTTAAGTGCGTAAAATCAATATTATCTAAATTAAATTAATTCAGTGTTAGCGAATTTAAATGTTACAATTTTTTTCATGACGCTAATACGTAGAACTATCTACTCCACATTATTGGCAACTTAACAGAGAGCACGCGAGTCTCTGTGCCCGTTAAAATGTATGCAATTAGGCTAGTTATTTTTTAAATGTTCATTTTAGGAATTGCTTAATTACCCGCGAACTATCTATAGTCCATTCATGGTAACTTCCAACTTTTCTGAAGCCCTGCTAAAGTTCTACTTTCATGCTATTCCTCCGCTTTATGTAAACAAGGCTTAACTATGCCTAGAAAATGACAGCAAAGGCGCAACGCACCGCATTTGTGCGCACTCGGTTTAGTAATATTTTGGATGAGAAGTATTGATTAGTAGGCATTATCAACACATTTATTTTCTCTTTTTTTATTTATATTTATTATAAAATAAACATTATACTTAATCAATAAAATATAACTAGAAGTTAAAATTAACAAAAAATAAAACATGTATGCTAGCAGACGTATAAAAAGATTGGGTGTGATACATGACACACTTAGGAAACAAAAGTAACACGATACACGAGGTGGTTTTTGAAAGTTTCTTATTCAAAAAGTCTCGAAATACCGCGAATAGTTTATACAGGCCCACGCGCAGGCAACGTGGAGCACGAGGCCTGCTGTGAGCGTGTGGAGTGAGCTCACGGGCCCGACTATCGCGTGTGTGTGCCTACCTCGTCGTGTTGCCAGCGCAAACAGGCCCGCCGCGCCGCCGCTAAATGGATCATTACTCGGCACCAGCCGAGGAAAGCTGATCAAAGCCTGCCGCGCTCACTTCCGTATCGATTATTCTAATAGCGCTCGTCTTCCCCCCTCCCCCCTCTTTTTTCACCAACACCCCCACCTTTCGCCATCACATGCCACCCCGAGTCGAGGAGAAACCTTCACCCCCGGCTGAAGTAGTCTGCATTCGCTTTTGATTACTTCTCCCTATATGGTGTTCACGGTTATTTGAACACGTTTGAAAACTGTCACAGCCATTACCTGCATACATTTTAATGGGCACGCTGAGTGGTGTGCGTCCAGTTAAGTTGGTAACGACGGAGGGAAAGTTATTCAATTTTAAACGCTAAATTAAAAATGTTAGGTAATCATTAGTGAATTTTGAAATTATTTATTTTGCTTCGATTCTTTTTAGTGTACATAAGTATAAGAATGAGAACATTTGTAAACTATTTATTTTCTAATAATTCAAGTTTTATTCGGATGAGGTATGAATAAAGTGGCCAGGCCTATGGGAGTGTTAACTTTCCGTATGGTGGAAGATCACTCTATGTGCATACACGTAGATCTTAAATAGGAATTAAAAAGTGCTCAGTTTACGTATACACAAAAATACCTAACATTTATCCCTGAGCACAGGCGTTCTTAAGGTTTCCGCCTACCTGGAGTTTGCTTCCACGTTTGAGGCCGAGAAGCGTGGAAGCGATAAGGGCGACACTGCCACGCGCATAAAATGCGCCATCGCCGCTAATCGCAAGGCTCTGAACTGGCGTGCAGTGTTATCGTCGTGCTGCGTGTACCTATGGGACATAAAGCGGTGAATCTGTTATTTCATTTCTGGAAATTCTGTAGGAGGGTTCAATGCAGGGCCCTTGAATGGTTTTGTATGTACCTGACGCTTATACTTATATTTTGAAATTCAGCGCTTTGAAAAGGCAGTTTTTTTTTAGCAATTTAGTAGTGCTCTGATAGGTAGGTAGTTATACTTAACGTCTCGTCGACAGCGAGGCCATTAGAGATGGAGCAAGTTGCTCAGGAAAGAGGATATTGGGGGAGGAATGGGAAGGAATCAGCCATGGCCTTTGTAAAGAACCCATCCCAGCATTTGTCTGGAGTTATTTCGGAAAACCACGGGAAATCGAAATCAGGATGGCCAGACCGGGAATCGAACCCGGGTCCTCCCGAATGCGAGTCCAGTGAAATACCACTCCGCCACCCTGCTTGGTTTGGAGTACTCTGAAATGGTTTTTGTGATGTGCGNCTGGAGTTATTTCGGAAAACCACGGGAAATCGAAATCAGGATGGCCAGACCGGGAATCGAACCCGGGTCCTCCCGAATGCGAGTCCAGTGAAATACCACTCCGCCACCCCGCTTGGTTTGCAGTACTCTGAAATGGTTTTTGTGATGTGCGTGACGTCTTGAAAGCGCTGAACAGGCTTTGTCCGAAGTGTGTGTCCTTTCCGTAAATAATCACATTGGACCAACATTTAATGGTTTCGTGGATCACCGAGTATTTCAAACACACTGCAGCGCAGTTGAAGCGCCAGGTAGGCGGGAGCTTACGGCGGCCGCCTGCTCAGACCACCACGTGACGTGCAAAGCTTAGGCAGAAAAACTTTTATTCATAAACTTCTTAACGCTTTGGGTGCTGCACACGTAAGAACACGTCGCCTGAATTGATGTAAATGAGTTGAATGGAGTTCGCCGTAACAATACGCCATCCTTTTTCTTAGAAGACATGGGTGAATAA
Organism: Clitarchus hookeri; assembly: GCA_002778355.1. NCBI lineage: Eukaryota > Metazoa > Arthropoda > Insecta > Phasmatodea > Phasmatidae > Clitarchus > Clitarchus hookeri. The sequence continues at coordinate 216,705 of NQII01004045.1, forward strand.
ATTTTACTTTGCCAACAGTTTTCATAATGTTCACGTGAACCGTAATATTACAACAGCAACATTTAAAGTGTAAACTAATAAAATGAACAAGATGGACTGTATACGTGGGAAAGACAGTTTGATTGGGCACGTCAAACTGNTAAAGTGTAAACTAATAAAATGAACAAGATGGACTGTATACGTGGGAAAGACAGTTTGATTGGGCACGTCAAACTCAGCATTGTATTGGCATAGCAGATGCCTGGCCAGTGATGAACGTTGCTAAGTAATAATAAGCGTGTTCGGTGTTATGTGAACCAACAGAACAGTTGTAAACGGGAATACAGTNTAAAGTGTAAACTAATAAAATGAACAAGATGGACTGTATACGTGGGAAAGACAGTTTGATTGGGCACGTCAAACTGAGCATTGTATTGGCATAGCAGATGCCTGGCCAGTAATGAACGTTGCTAAGTAATAATAAGCGTGTTCGGTGTTATGTGAACCAACAGAACAGTTGTAAACGGGAATACAGTACCCAACAGAACTGACAATCGTGCAGTTGTGAATATAGGTGACTCGCTTCTAGCTTGTCTTAATTTTCAGTAAATATCTACCACTTTCAAAGTGTTAACGTGCGCGAGTGATGTCTGCTTAGGAAAAACACTTTTAAAAATGGTAATACGTGTGGTCAGCTTTCTTATTTTCTTCCGTGCGTATCCGTGCACGCATGCGCTGCATTGGAGACTGAACGCGGGAGTATTTTTACTTTGTCCGCTTCCGTGATACGTATTCGCGTCCGTGTCATTGTAGAACGGGCCTCGGTGTCTGAGGTAGCCACCTGGCTAGAAGTATTTTGTGTGTCCGAGAGGCCTAGAAGCACGGGAGTGCTAAGGGCGACCCAGCCACGCGCATCACGCCTCACCGTAGCTTCTACGCGCAACACCACTCAACTGGCGTGCAGCCTTCCCTGTCGGTAGAGCGCCTCTATGAGACTTATCATTTTATGACATTATATTAAGAACAAGGAGTTACTGATATAACTAATGAGCCTGCTTTCCTCAACATGGGTGCAATTTATTATTATCAGTCCATGAAAGCTAAGTCGATAGGTAGGACTTGCCTCTTTGAAAAAAATAACATTAGAAATGAAACCAGAAACTTATACTACGGTAGTGAGACAATTACAAATACACGCGTGCCTTACCCGGGACTACAACCCAGAAAATTTCGTACAATAAGCTAGCATGAAATCCATTGCATTCGGAGCATCGACTTCGGATTTAATCAGTCTAATGTTTCGAGTGATTGGATTTACTAAGCTAAAATATTTACAGGGCGGTCATTTTGAAAATAATTAATGAGATACTTCAAACATGTAAGTTTACATGGCATATCATAGCGCTACTTGTGTGAAGAATTTGGTGAAAATCGGTTGTTTGGTCCCTGAGGTATGACATAAAAAACTTCCTTTTCTTATTTTATAGTATCGTACAAAATTGCCAAAAAAAAAAAAAAGATGCTATAGATACAATGCTTGTTATGTATACTGTATACATACAAATTTTGCTTGAATTTGGTTAAATTGTTTACTATATGTGGATAACTTACCTAAATTATTTACGAAGACGCCATTTTGATCATCATTGTCTCACCCATTTAAATCATGGAAGTTTACACGGACTTCTGTAGCATTTATGGTGTTCACAATTTGGTGCAGATTAGTTTTAATGTTCCAGAGTAACATTTGGTAGGAATCGGTTAATTGGTTCTCAAAATATGGCATTAAACCTCCATAATTTTCATGTGGTGTTCTTCATAAATGGAGGACAAAAAAAATGTATTAGCACATTCGACTATTGTATGCTGCCAATATACAAAGTAAAGATAAATAGTTTGCATTGTTTGCAAAATTTGTAAGAATAGGTTGATTGTTTCCTGAGATATGAGAAAACAACTTTATTTTTATTGGTAGAACTATCTTACAAAATGGCAGAGAAATGAGGCTCTACATAGACAAATTTTATGGTTGTAATACGTACTGCCAGCACACAAAATTAATTTGGAATTTGTTTCGTTAGTAAAATATATTGAGTTAAAATATTTATGTAGCCATCATTTTGACAATCAGTGCCTATTCTACTTAAAACATACCAGTTTACACCACCTGCTGCAGTACTATTTGTTTGCCAAATTTGGTAGGAATCTGTCAACTATTTCGCGAGATATAACACAAAAACTATATTTATTCACACGGTGCTATCTTACAAAATGGAGGACAAAAGATTATCTATATATATAGAGTTGATAGTTGTAATATCTACCGCCAGCATACAAAGTTAAGTTGGAATTGATAACATAGTTTCGACGATATAGCATTCTAAGCTAAAAATTGCTATATATATATATATATATATATATATATATAGCAGCCATTATGAAGATAAGTGTCTCAAATTTTTAAAACTTGCTACTTTACTTGTTTTCCATATTTAATACGAATCGGTCAATTGTTTCCTGAGATATGACATAAAAATGTATTTATTCGCATGGGGCTACCTTACAAATTTCTGACAGAAGATGCTCTGTGTAGATACAGTTGATAGTAGTAATATCTACTGCCAGCATACAAAGATAAGTAGGAATTGATTACATGGTGTCAGCGACAGATCATTCTAAGCTAATGTCTGCCATTTTTAAGATACGTGCTTGACATAACAAAACATACCTTTTTACATCATCTGCCGGAGTATTACTTGTCTGTCAAATTTTATAATAATCGGTCAATTGTTTCCCAAGAAATGACATTAAAACTTTATATATTCGTGTGGCGTTATCCTACAAAATATGCTCCGTATAGATACATTTGATAGCTGTAATAACTACAGCGTACAAAGTTATGTTGGAATTGATAACATAGTTTAGACGATATATAATTCTAAGCTAAAATATTTATATTGCCGCTATTTTGAAAATAAGTGTCTGACATCCCTAAAACATATCATTTCAAGTCATCTGCATCAGTACTACTTGTTTGCAAAATTTAGTAGGAATCAGTTAATTTTTTTTACCGAGATATGACAACTTTATTTAATCGTATTGGGCTGTCTTCCAAAATGGCCGACAAAAGTAGTTATAAGTTGTATATAATGCGCGGAATATATATTTTCAGCATACAAAATTAGGATGGAATTGGTTAAATGGTATGGTAGATATACCAAATAAACCTAAAATATTTGAATACAATTACCTAATCAATTTCAATTACTTACGTTTACTTTGCCTAACATAGTATTACTTACCTGTTAAATTGGGCGAGAATTAGTTTAATAGTTTCCAAGATATAATTTAAAATCTTTATTTATTTACTTTGTGCTATATTCCAAAATGGTGGAACAACAAACATTTATATCTCAATATTGAATGCTTACTTGATGCACTGCTAGTATACAAAATTTGGTTTAAATCGGTTGAATGGTTCACGAGATATGACAAACCCCAAATATCCCAATAGCCGCCATTTTGAAAGTAAGTGCCCGACGTGGTTGAAAATTATAGAAATCAGGTGTACTTACTAATTAATATATGTGTACCAAGTTTGGCGAAATTCGTTAGACGCATTCAAAAATTGAAAAGGGGGACACACACACACACACACAGACACATACATACACACACCTACACACACCTACACACACACATGCACACACAGGCACACAGCAGGAAAGTGATCTCATAAGCCTTTCTTTTATAATGTATTATAAAGTATTTTGTGCTGTGATGAGTATAGGAGTGTATAAGATGTAATGCCTCTATGTGTAATATAGATGGCCCCACATTGTTGAAGCCGAGTTTTCTATGATATGATTTGGTCTGATAGAAAATTGTGTACATAGTTAATGTGTGTATAGGCCTGGTATAATGTGATACCATAATATTACGTGTGAGAGGATGAATAAAAATATTGTGTCAGCTCTTTGATCGGAGTTCTCACTTTATTAGGTAACACTATGTTAAGTGTTGAGTAGAAAAGGTAATAATTTTTTTTCGGCTCCTGGTGCAAACAACAATACTCAACCCCCCCCTTTTTTCCCCTCCTGAAAACAATAATTTAACGATATCCCTTTTATTTTTCAATACAAATTTTAAAAATACCATTTTTTAAAGTCGCGATGAGGGAAAATTGTATACTGGCAAATAAAGGGTACAGCACCAACAGTTTGTAGGTACTTTGATAAACCATAGGTTTGTACAGTTTCCCTTGTCAGAAAATCTCATAACTCCAAAAATTGGAATTTTACAGGAGAGACAAAAACAATAATAACTTTGATTTCGAAGGCCGTTTTATACTTTTTGGAAGAAAAACGTTATTAATAATTTAAACCCGTGTATTACTCGTATTTAACCCAGATACGAAAATAAATTTCTATTAAAATTAAATAGTGGATTTACGACATTTTCCCTGTTTGAAATCTCATGGTGGAGTTACGAGGTTTCTGTTTTTTGTTGTTTGTAGAATATTTTTAACATTTCTATGGATACGAGTTTATCGTAGTCAATCAGTTGAGAGATTATTTTTTATTTTGGGTGGAGTAGCATTAAAACTCTGGACAAAAAATGAAGTTACGAGGTTTTTTTTAGAGAGTAACGATCAGGAGCGTACGCAAGGGTGGATTGGAAAAAACGAAGGGGGTATAGGGATATGATAGGGACTATCGTGTCTAATGTATTTATACATTTATTCACACATTTTGACTTAAAAATAAATTAGTGTTACAGGAACACACATGACTTTGTCATGAAATAAGCTTAAGTGCTGCAAAGTTTTAACCTTTGAATAAAAAAATTTCTCGGGGAGAAACCTTCAGAACTCTACTTTATTAGTGGTCATTAGTAAGTCTCTAATTTTAATAGAAATAATCTCCCCCCCCCCCTACAAAAAAATTTCCTCTGCACTTACGATTGTCCCTTTCGAAGAATGGGATGGGGCCACGGTGGTGTAGTGGTCAGACTATGGGCCTGCCAACTAGGCGACCCAGGTTCGATTCCCGGTGGGGTTGCTCCCGTATTCTCAAACGTGGGAATCGTGCCGGACGATGACGCTGGTCGACGGGTTTTCTCGGGGATCTCTAGTTTCCCCGCCTTTGCATCCCGGCGCGGCTCCGAATTCACCTAGCTCCACCCTCATCGGCTCGCAAGACCTCGGTGTTAAGAGCCTCCCAAATCTCTCCACTCTGAAGAATGGGCCTGCGTACGCCGCTGGTAACGATATGCCAATAGTGTGTTGAGTGCGGGAGCAGAGTGGCAGGACTGCAGCGCAGGAGTGTTGAGCCACTCTCGTCCCCGGCGGAGGACGCAGCCTCGGGAAGCCGTACAGCAGCCACAATAGAGTGTTTCCAGGCGGCGTGGCGAGGGCGACAATGCGCAGCCGGCGAAAAGGAAGAGAGGCCCGTCACAATGGAGCATCGTGAACGGCCCTGGACACAGGTACTGCCTCCAGGCGACGTAGCACCCCGCCGAACCCTTCCCTAGCGCGGATACCGCCAACCGCGAGGAGCTGCTCCCAATATACAACATGCGGTCTTGTTACAACCCACAGAGTTTGTAAACAAAACGATCACGTCACCCCATTTCACGTAGAAAAAAAATTATAGTTTGTTCTGTGACGCGCAACGAAACTTGCCAAATCACTAATTTATAGAATACGAAATCGTCATACCACCGCTACAAAACTAAGAATTCGTAATTAACAAAGACCCTACCATTTCGCGTTGATTCCATGGCCCTCTACAAACTCGAGCAAAGTATACATGTTAATTGGCTGCCCCCACAGGCCGAACTCATTCTCCTGCTCCAACATACCTCACACAATGAAGCCATCCAAGAAAACCCGCCGACCAGCGGCATCGTCCGGAACGATACCCACATGCGAAAATCCAGAGACATCCCCACCTCCCACCACGGCGAACCGGGTTCGATTTCCGGTGGGGTTACTCCCGGATTATCGCATTCGGGAATTCTGCCGGGCGATGTCGCTGGTCGGTGGGTTTTCTCGGGGATCTCCAGTTTTCCTTGCCCCTTCATTCCAACGGTGCTAATACTCACCACGCTTCACCCCCATCGGCTCACCACGATGTTAAGAGCAGTCCGAATCTCTCCACTTCACTCCGAACAGCAGAGTGGAGCCGTACGTATGCACTCACGCCTTCATGCATGGTGAATTCCACATCCCGGCCATATGCAGTCGGAGACTGCTCGACAGTGCAGCAAAAGAAACAGCCTTTACATTTCCCCTCTGTAGGCGTATCTTTTACGTGTCTGAACGGCGCATGAGGAAGGTATGTGGCCCTCGCCACACCTCGTGGTGGGTGCACCGGTATTGTTGCGATGAGCTGTAGCCAATCAAGATGAAGCCGCAGTGTGTCGATGAGGAGTGCGTTGCGCGAAATTTTTAGCGTTGCGAATGACTGCGATAGCCGGCGTTATGAAGGAGAAGAAGAACAAGTGGTTATGCATGTGGAGAATAAAGAACAACTATTTGTTTACATTTTGAAGACGACACGTGCATTTACTCCCATGTCTGTCTTAAATCGTCTTATACGTCTCTTGTACTCGTATGCTGTTGCGTAATTTTCATTGTACACCACGTTCATGCTGCCTTGTTTATTTGTTCGTTCGTCTTATACCCACTTGGGAAAACCTATGATTTTACAGTGATAGTGTCAATGTTTTTCGTGTGTCCTTTGTCACATCCATGAGGTCTAAAAATTTAATTTTCCCTTTTGAAATAGATAGTAACACCATCTGACTGCGTCCGTCGCTGACAGATCATCGCTCAATTGAACAACAGTAAGTATAGCTCGTCGCTGCCCATGGCGTCGGCACGCATCGCAACGCGTCGCTGTATTGTGGAACCAGCCGTAGGAGTGGAGTCGCGATAGAGCGGACAATAGCATCCCATACATTTACAATTGGAAAGACATCTGACGATGCGTCTGGCCATTATACAATGAGGCGACAAAAGTCATGGGATACCTCCTAATATCGTGTCGGACCTCCTTTTGCCCGGCGAAATGCAGCAACTCGACGTGGCATGGACTCAACAAATTGTTGGAAGTCCCCGACAGATATATTGAGCCATGCTGCCATGATTGCGAAAATGTTGCCAGTGCAGGAGTTTGTGCACGAACTGACTTCTCGATTATGTCCCATAAATGTTCAATGGGATTAATGTCGGGCGATCTTGGTGGCCAAATCATTCGCTGGAATTGTCCAGAATGTTCTTCAAACCAATCGCGAACAGTTGTGGCCCGGTGAAATGGCGCATTTTCATCCATAAAAATACCATCGTTGTTTGGATTCATGAATTCCATGAATGGCTGCAAGTAGTCTACAAGTATCTGAACATAACCCTTTCTATACAATGATCGGTTCAGTTGGACTAGAGGACCCAGTTATTTTATGTAAAAACACCCCACACCGTTATGGAGCCACCACCAGCTTGCACAGTTCCTTGTTGACAACTTGGATCCATGGATTCGTGGGGTCTGCACCAAACTCGAACCCTACCATCAGCTCTTATCATCTGAAATCGGGACTCATCTGACCAAGCCACGGTTTTACTTTCGTCTAGGGTCCAACCGATATGGTCACGAGCGCAGGAGAGGCGCTGCAGGCGATGTCATGCTGTTAGTAAAGGCACTCGAGTCGGTCTTCTGCTGGCATAGCACAGTACAGCCAAAGTTTGCCGCATCGTCCTAACGGACACGTCTGTCGTTCGTCCCACATTGATTCCTGCGATTATATCACGCAGTGTTGCTTGTCTGTTAACGCTGACCTTTCTGCACACACGTCGTTGGTCTCGGTCATTAAGTGCAGGCGGTCGGCCACTGCGTTGTCCATGGTGGGAGGTTATGCCTGAAATTAGGTATTCTCGGCACACTCTTGATACTGTGGATCTCGGAATATTGAATTCCCTAACCATTTCCGAAATAGAATGTACCATGCGTCTAGCTCCAACTACCATTCCACGTTCAAAGTCCGTCAATTCCCGTCGTGCGGCCATAATCACGTCAAAAACCTTTTCAGATGAATCACATGACTGCAAATGAAAGCCTAACCAATGCACTGCCCATTTATACATTTTGTATGCGATACTACTGCCATCAGTATATTTACATATAGCTATCCCATGACTTTTGTCACCTCAGTGTAGAGTGTACGTGGCTTCAAGGCACGCTCTTGAGACGGCAGCGATATGATAACGATCGTTGTCCTTTTGGAATAGAGCATTGGCATGGGCGTTCCCAAACGGCAGGCCCACTGGATGCAGGACCACACGAACATACTGTTGGCCTGTCAAAGTGCTCGTGATGAGGGCCAACAGTGATCGGGCATCGTACGAAATCGCATCCCACACCATGACATCTGGCCTGGCCATCTGGACTTGTGACATGTGACAATAGCCGTTCATCTTGTCGCTACCCACGTTACCTATATACAAGGATACGTTGATCGTCGCCACTAAGACAAAAGCTGGACTACTAATCGCTGAAGATTACCCACTGCTATTTTGCATGGCTCCATGACAGTCTGTCACGACACCATTTCAATCTATGGCGACGTTAATGGGGTGGTACTGGCAGTCGTCGTAACGTTCTGCGTGCATATAGTCTTGCGATGTGCAGCCATCTGTTAACGTTACTGGCACTCACAGAATGCTGCAGAGTGGGCATCACTACACGCTGAATGTCAGCAATCGTGGCGGTTGGAACACTCTGCGCATGTCGTACAATCCATCGGTTCTCCTTCGGTGTGGTTCGTGGAGATCTCCCAGACATCCTGCGTGTGGCATGTGCATGCCTTACTCCATCTACTGGCACCTACAGAGTACTATGGTGAAATAGAGATGACCGGTATGGCGCATAACACGGCACAATGAAAATCCCACTTCCCGCAGTCTTACGATGTGACCCCTCTCGAGTGAGTGAGTGAAGAGATTTGGGTGGCTCTTAGTATCGAGGTCTTAAAAGCCGATGAGGTTAAAAAGTGAAGCGAGGTGACCATAGAGCAGCATTGGAATGCAAGGGTGGGGAGATGAGAGATTCCCGAGAAAAACACTGACCAACAGGCATCGTACAGCACGATTTACACATGTGAAAATCCGGAAGCGACCCCACCAGGAATCGAATCCGGTTCACCTTGGTGGGCAGCGAGTAGTATAACCACTACACAACAGTGGCCCCTGCGACCCCTGTCAAACGCATCCAACATACCAAGACCGGTGCTTATAAGGACAAAGAGATCACGAAAAATTCGACATTCTCACAGACCTCTTCAGTGGCCTAGCACTGAAAATTAGGGAAGATCTGAAGAAGATAGATGGTGAAAAGAACGTCAACTACGTGTTTTGGGACGTCCCGAACGAACTGGTGGATGGACTACAATTACTGGTCAGTAGTATATATATATTCCTTATGGGACACCTCCCCAATAAGGTTCAAGTCAACCATAACTCTCAGTTGTATTTTATGGTTAAAATGAACCATAAAGTAAAATCAACTAAACTTTTCTTCTAATGGTCAAACCTATCCATAACATTTTATTAACTGCCTTTCCATCTAATGGTCAAACTCCAGCACAACATTTCATTAACTGCCTTTCCATCTAATGGTCAAACCTATCCATAACTCTCAGTTGTATTTTATGGTCAAAACTAACCATAACGAAAAATCAAAATGTCACTTAATCTAATTTATTTCTTTGTGGCTCAAGCCCAACCTGGGTTTCAAATGCCGATGCTAGCCCGGGTCCTGGCACACCATAGCTTTTAACCATACGTTTTCAACCCGCATTTAAATGCTAAAGGGTTGAAAGTAACCTTAAATTTTAAACCCGCATTTCAATTCCAATAGGTTGAAAATAATCACCCACCTTCAACCCGCATTTAAATGCTAACAACTCACTTTTAAATGCCAATAGGTTAAAATGAAACATACATTTTCATATTAAAAAATTTCGTTGATAAATGCTTTCAAATTGCATTATCTGTACACAGTGCTTGTTCTGTCGGTGTAGACACGAGTTTTCCTCATAAGAGCTCGCTCCGATGTGAACCCGGATGTGGTCGATGTATCCGCGCTCTGGACGTGGAGGGACTCACTATCTACAAACGGC